>CM055854.1:16030000-16167500 GCA_029490765.1 Euthynnus affinis
CACACACACACACACACACGCACGCATTTACATCACCTTCAGATCAACCATCACTATTAAGACAATCATGAGATAGTAACCATGGTTTCACAGCTGATTAACCTCTAACTGCTCTAACCATAATAATAAGGAACACCTGAAGTAATCTGTGATAGTGAGTCAACCTAGAAACAGTTTATTAAACTTTGAGTTTAATAAACCATTTCTCTAACTAAATGAGGCCTAACATGTTACCAGAAGTTTTGTGATATTGTATCACAAAAGCTGTAGCTCTTTTTTTTATCCCCTCTGAAGCCTAAAACCAAAGAAAAACAAGATAAAGTTTTACTGTAACTCGTTAAAGCTGCCTTAATTGATTTTTGGCAACTAGGGAACAGAAGAATTTCCAAACAATCTGAGTCACACGGCACTAAAATATTATCACTTCATAAGTTGTTATGGGAAACATTTGAACAAAAGAAATGCCTATTACACAAACAGCAGATACAGATACAGATAAATCTTTCTGGCCAACTGATAAATGTAAAGTCTCTCTACTTTTAGCTCTGTTTTGATCTCCACCAGCACCTGAAAAAGTTAGCAAAGAAATTTTAGATGCTAGATTTATGACTTTCTTTATCAGCTAGTCGCTAACTTTTTCTGTTTGATGCTGGACAGGAAGGGTGCACTGGTCTTATCGGAACTTTTTTTGTTGAAAACAGCTGCTTGCTTCAAACATGCTTTTTGTGATGTTATAATGTCGGATGTCTAAACATGGTCAAAGTTCCAAAACTTGAGGTGAATGTATGTAAAAATGCTCCCTGACAATCACAAGCCAGGGCTTCAACCTGCTCTGAACGCTGTGTTTGCAACGTAACCTATATTTCCTCCTTGTGATGATGACAGATTGTTCGCACCTGTCTGTTCTGTAGCCTTTGTTGGTAAGGTTGTTCCACAAGTTGTCTGCTCACATATTTTAGATCAGATTCTGGCTTGAACAATATGCATGTATTTGAGAAGCTGAGAGGCAGCTTCTGAAAGCTGACCAATCAGAAGAGAGTGGGCTCATCTGGAGAGGAGCTAAAACAACCTGTTTCAGATAGAGGCTGAACTGAGGGGTTGCATAAAGAGCCAAATAAGGAGTTTGAAACTGTAAATCATGCAAAGATATTTCAGTAGAGCCCCAGAATATAAATATAGACCTGGAAATGTGCATGATACGTCTCCTTTAACTATAATTCAGGTTGATGATGAGGCAGCTGACCAAACAATAAATGCAGGCCGCAGAATAAAAACAATGAGTTAAAAAGTCAGAGTTGCAGAGTTGGATGATGATTCTCTGTGCCTTCATTGCGCTTTGGCGCTACACCTTTCTTATTTCATGTAGCTTTTGGTTCAGTGTTAATATCAAAATACTGATTAATGCAATGTTTTACAGAAGAAAAGACCATTGACATTAGGATCCAGTTTCCTGCCAAAACAGTCAGTCCAGGACAGTGTACACACATCTGGCTGATTATTCGGTGTTTGACGTAAAAAGTGTCACCTCTGCTGGTTACATTTCCACACATTTGTGTGTGTTGGTGTGTGTGTGTGTCCCAGTGTATTTGTGGGCCGATTCTTTCTCCCTACATCTGCTATTAGACTCTGCTATTGTCTGTGTCTTAGCTGTGAGCTTTAATCTAATAAAGTGTGTGTGTGTGTGTGTTTGTGCATGAGTGTGTGTGTGTGTGTGTGTGTGTGTGCAAATCAATAGTGATATATAATTCACTGCATCCCGGCCCCACCACTCTTTATACCCACACATACTGCCTATTTAATATTGCATGAGGACACACACACATGTACAGAGCTGGGGGCAGGGGGAAAGGAATATATGTGTGATGTGTGTGTGTGCGCACCCCTTAGGATCGTAAAAGAGGGTCTTTTACACCCCTCTAACCTCCTCTGCCTACGTGATCTGAGTGCAGTTTTACCTTTTTAAACTTCCCTCTTTCTCTGTCTCCCATCACTTTCTCTTTTTAGGCTTTATTTTCTAATCTTTGTTTCTCTTTCTCTCTTTCCTGTATCCATATTTCTCTCTCCACCTCCCTCTCTCTGTATTGTTTTGAACCTTACCCTTGGGGTCTTCACATTCACTCTTTTTCTATGTGAATAAATAAGAATCCATCTCCACATTTAAATAGCTTCAGGGTTTCCAGGACACACATTTGCACACATACACACATACACACACTTCTCAGTCATGTTTATAAATCATTAGAGTTTGGGGTCACCAGGGGTCACGTCTTTCTCTGTGGCCACCGTGCTCCATCCTGATTGGTTGTTGACACGGTGGGCCACTCAGCATGCTTGTTAGCTTAGCTGTGCTTTTACCCTCACCTTGCCTCTAGTGTGTGTTTGTGTATGCTGAATTATTTAACAGTTACTGCTTCTTTGTATGTATTTCCATATGTGTGCACATGTGTGTGTATACAGGAAAAAAAGCTCAAAATCTCAAATGCCCCCTGTCCTCCCATTTGTTAGCTCAGAGTTTCATCAGGTTGGAGCGTATTTTATTCCCATTCACGTTGACACAGAGACACAACAAACGCAAACACACACACTTTCTTTTCGTCTTTCAGGCCCCAACATTCATATTTCATCGCCTTATGACTCTCTATGAGTTGCTTCAGTGTGTTTTATTGCGACATGAAAGAGCCACTCCATAAACATGTTAATGGCTTTGATCACATAATGAGCTCAGCAAATAGGAAACAACAGAGAGATTAAATAGAGAGGAGGATTAAAAAAAAAACAGTGTATGCACACCGCCTCTACAATCTTGGTTTGTCTGAGTGGGAGCTAATTAGTGGTTTACACTGCCATTCTTTTACACTTGGAGACTTGGCATAACAGGAAGCAGCGCTGACAATAGTCAAGGAGTCAGACGTATGCACACACTCATACACACTCAAACACATCTACGGAGATATTTGTCATTATGATAACATCCACCCTTGACAGAGAACAAAAGGGGGGAAACTGTTAATTGAACAAAGGCTCTAATTAAATTGGGTCATGCGTTTTTAAATTATTAATAGTTTTTCTTTGTTTCATTAATTAATTAATTTATTTATTTACAAAGAAAGAAGAAAGAAAGAACGAAAGAAAGAAAGAAAGAAAGAAAAAGAAAGCACTGGCACTATATTTTGACAACCAGTGACTGCTGGCTTAATAGGCCTTTTTCATGGAAGACATTTTGAGATGTTACAGTAGAAAAATCACAGATGTAAATAATAAAATTAACAGTGGCTGAATTCCATTTAGTCCTGGTATTGTGTGGCCAGGCTTCCTAGTCAAATGTCTGTCTGAATGTAACGCAAATTTTATCTGATTTGAAAAACTTTTTCATGATATTTTGACTTTTTCCTTTGTGAATTACTAATAAAATTAATACCAAAACACCTTTGTTTGATATATGAACAATTAACAAAGTGACATAGGATTAGAACTGGGAAACTTCAGGGTTTTTGAACCTGGATGTTATTTTCCCATCATTCCGTGTCAAAGTGTCTAATGGGGACAACAATTTTTGAAATTGGTCCAGTATTTAACAAGTGTGCTTCAGCTGGCAGCCACGAAACGGGCTGCAATGAAATCCTTTGAGGCAATTGCGCAATCGCTCAATACTGGACCAATTTAAAAAACTGTTGTCCTCATTAGTCACCTAGACACAAAATGATGGGAAAATAGGGTCCAGATTGAAAAATTCCAAAGTTTCTCTTTTAACTAATTTTACCTTCTTCCACCAAGAGAAACTGTGTAAACTTTAGCTCTCTTTCTGTCTCTGCTGTTTGTTGTAAAGCACTTCAGATGACTTACTGCGAATCTCATCTAAATCTAAACCTATACACAATATGGCAGCTGCTAATCATGTTAGCAATGTGATGTAGTCAGAGCAACATTTCATATTGAGGATTGGATATTTAAGTTGTGATCAATTGCATTCTTGTAGAAATCAGCTGTAATTGTAGATAGAAAGCCAAATTAACACAAAGAGAGGAGAGGAGGGGATCTGTTTCTATTTTCATCATTATCCAGTTGTTTGTACTCCTCCTGAGTGGAGCTCCTTGTTTTGGAGTTCTAGCTTGTTTTGTAGTCAGCATCTCTTTTCTTCTTGTTTCTTTTTGTGTTTTTGTCGTGTGACTTCCTTGCGCTTCTTCCTCTCTGTTCTTGATCCGTGAGGTGTTGTGAGTTGTTTTGTCTGGTTAATTACCTACACCCCAGTTGGGAGGTGAGTTTTGTTGTCAGTGTGTGTGTGTGTGTGTGTGTGTGTGTGTGTGTGAAGGAGAGAGAGATAAAGCATAGAGAAAGGGAGGCGTAACTCTGTACTGTATTGCAAGACCTCACTTATATGACAGCATGTAGACATGATGGCTTTGCTGTCGTTCAGGTACTAGACACAACGTTGCTGTCACTCCCTCTCTCTCTCTTGTGCATGCACACACACACACACACACACACACACACACACACACACACACACACACACAGTGAGGAGTCTCCCATTGTACTCCATCTCTTGCTGTCTCTTTCTGTGGAGGTGGTATTTCTTTGATCACAGCAGCAACACTGATTAAAAGGAATGATGCCTGTCGAGACGGCAGTTGTATTTATAAGACTAAAGGGGGACATGGCAGCATCTTTCTTTCTCGCTCATTCACATTCTCTCTTTCTTTCTTTCTTTTTCTCCTCACTCTCACTTTTTCTCTCTTAAATACTCTTCTTTTTGTCGAGTTAATTTGCGTAGTGTTCGCGACACAGCCTGCTGATTTAGTTTTCAGTGTTATGCACGTGAACATGTTGTTGTGTGTGTGTGTGTGTGTTTGTGTGTGTGTGTGTGTGTGTGTGTGTGTGTGTGTGTTCCTGCATGCTAAGCGGTGTGCCAGATCAGGTAGTTTTGAACAGGACAGCAGAACCTGTCTCCTACTTCCCCTTCATCTCTCTTTAACAAGTTCATTTATTCATGAGTGTGAACACACACACACTTGGTTTGGGTGGCAGGAGGATAGACTGCTGGCAGATGAAAGAGAGAGTTCCTGAGCTGTTGTTAAATAGTCAGTCACACACACACTGCATGACACACACATGCTATCCCAAATACACTCAAATTGAAAGTTAGTGAGGGGGGGGGGGGGGTTATAAAGCGGCTTTGTTTTCAGATTTATAGATTTTAATTATTAAAAATTTAAAAGGGAGAAAATAATAAGCATTAATTATTCATAAACAGCATGTTAATTGGTTCTTGAATATTCAAAACAAAACAAGGCCATGAATATTCAGATGTATAAAGAGCGGATTAGAGAGCACAAATGAAGAAAAAACATGCTCTTCTAATGAGAGGAAAAGAAAAGAAGAGAGGGAGAGAAAAGAGAGGAATGTAATAGGAGTTTTAAAAGGAATGACAGAAAAAGAGTAAAGCAAAAGAGGAGAGGAGGACGGAGTGAGCAGAGGAGTGGAAATGAATAAACGGGGAGGAGGTGCTGAGGAGAGGAGAGAAAATGAGATGTGGAAAAAAAAAACGACGATGAGGAGAGAAAAGCGAAAGGAAAAAACAGTGGGAGAGTCAGGGGGGTCTTTTGTGTTTTCACCATGATGGATGACAGTGTTGACTAAACGAGCTAAATTAGAAGCTTTTTCCTGCAACTCTGTTGAAATATTATTAACACGCAGCAACTTTAGTGAAACATATGATTCAGCTGCACATAATGACCTTGGCTATTGATTTGGGAATAGAGGGAGCGGCTGATTTTGTTCTGGCAGAGTGTGTGTGTGTGTGTGTGTGTGTGTGTGTGTGTGTGTGTGTGTGTGTGTGTTTGTGATGGGGAGGGGGTGTCCTGTGTTAGAGAAATGTATCACATGGTCTGATGCAATGCAGGTCTTCTTATATTCTGTCATTAAAACATTAACTCCTCAAATGCCTGAATATACACCCTCTACTACATGCAAGCACACTCACACACACAAACTTAATAGCTTTAATTAGCCGGGCATGTGTCCAGTCTTGTAATTAGCTAATAACAGCAACATGGATGTGGTTAATTAGTGGTAGGAGGTGCTTGTGAATTAGAAAGCCAATGACACCATTAATGTGCCTGCTGCAGCTAAAACCACTGCTAGCTGGAAACACATAAACAAAATGATCAGAAAGCAGGTGTATGTATAACTTTGTAATTAGTTTGATATCTGTATTGTTACTTGAACAATTAGTGATTTTAGTTGAGTTATCTCCACAATCTAATCATCCCTACCTCCCTCTCTCCTTCTGTTTTTGTCTTTCATGCTTCCCCTGTTCTCCTGATGCCGCTGTGATGTCTTTAAAGGTAAGAGAATTGTGTTACACTTCATGTCTTTAAAGGAACATTACATCATTTCAGCTTAATCTCTCATTACACATGAAAAGGAACAGTTTATCTGAAGAGCCTGTCATCTTCCTGCGTTCCTTCTCTTCCTCTCTTCTCTTCATCCTCTTCTCTCTTTCCTCCTCATCCTCCACTTAATTGGTGCCCCATCATCCCGTTAATCAAATTACTTCTGAACCAAAATTGACAGTTTTCATTAATTATAAAGGATTATTCTAATTGCAATTCAAATTTATTCATTTACAACAGACGGCGCTCAGTAATATTTCAGTGAATTAGCATATTAAATGGAGTGGTTCGTACATTAGTTATGGTAATGTATGCATATTTCCTTATTTGGACTGGGGGAGCCATATGCGTGCCACGCGGGCAGTTTACGTGTGTGTTTGTGTGTACGTGCGTGCACAGGTGAGGAACCTCGACAGTGTTTAATTTGTTTGACAAACGTAGCGGGAGTTTAATCCTCTACACTGCCCCATGCATTTCCCTCGACTTCTCTCTTTTTCCTCTCTCTGTTTTTCCTTCTTCTCTTCTGTCTCTTATCACCTCATTTCTTTTTCCATCCATCTGACTGATCACCTTTTCCTGTTAAAGTCATAAATTAACCTTTGGGTTGCTGTCTTCCAAATGTGGTTGAAAAGAGGTTTTAAGTCATGTGTTTTTGAGAAAAATAGCAAATAGCTTTGTTGGATTTGACAAAGAAAATTGTATGAGCCTTCACTTCCCTATTTCATTATTACATAAGATCTACAGTGGCAGTGTCCAGTAAACACATCTGTTTTGCTCTTTGCTTCTTTGTCTAAAGAGACTCACAGACAAAGTGAAAGAGATACCAGAAGAAAAGAGGAGAAGAGCTGAAGCAATTTGTAGCATTAATGTCAAAAGGTCTGAGCCGACAGTAACCAGATTAAACCAGAGCAGACGGAAGTAGTGAGTTTTTTAAAAAAAAAATTCATTCCAGCAGAATGTTGTGACTAAATAAAATATCAATCCCTTTAAATACACAAGATATCAGAATGGAGTATGCATATCGTCCCCTAACATAATGAACACATGCAAACAAATGGACACGGCTGCAGAGAGATATACACAAACTGACACTTAAAGTCTAACATCTGTATTGTGACGTATTTCCAAGTGAAACTCAATAAACAGGCAGGAAGAAAACATGATTGGATCTGGATATAAGAATACAAAGAAATCAATTTTTTTGCACATTATGACCGGGTATGTGATCAAACAGGGTTAAAGAGCCATTTTTCATTTA
The DNA here is from genome assembly GCA_029490765.1 of Euthynnus affinis. Lineage (NCBI taxonomy): Eukaryota > Metazoa > Chordata > Actinopteri > Scombriformes > Scombridae > Euthynnus > Euthynnus affinis. The sequence goes on from CM055854.1 coordinate 16,037,651, forward strand.
ATCTTGCTTTTAAACACATAAATAGATGCTACTTCTTTAATATACAATACATCTACTTACATAATTTCTTTGTATGTCATGTTCTTTCCAGCAATGAAACAATTTCCTCTAAGGAAGTTTCACCTTTTTATTAACACACATGCCCTCAAACACAAGTGTAAGTACACACTTGTATAGACATATGTACACATCAACAACTTTAATGACATACTAGTTATTTGTCATTGGCTTCTATCATTACAAAAATGATTCAGTGATGAATGTTTTCTGATCTGACCCCTGTATGGTTAAGATTTAGTAAAGAGTGTGGTTAAAGGACAAGGCTGGTAATTATTTATATATTTCTTATTGTCAACAAATCTCATGTGCAGAGCCAAACCAATAATGAATTAATCCTAATTACAAATAATGTGTGTTCATCCAAAGCCTGGTATGTCATATTCCTCTGTGTCCTAAACCTCTGTTTTTGTCCAAAAACTATTAAAAATATGTCAGTGAGTCTTAGGAGATGAGTGGGCGGTCACTTTCACAGAGGTAAATACCTTGGTCTATCTCCACTGTGTGTCAGACTGGTGAGGACTAGTCAGACCGATGCGTTACGAACTGATGAAGCCGCTTGGAAATGTCTTCATAAGACAAATCTATGTCCAGTTACCTTTGAATGTTTGGCTAGAAATGTCAGTGAGTCACACTGCTGCACTGGATGACATTTTCCTTCACCCTGAAGAGTTTGTTAGTTTAGAAATGGCTCCAAAGACTAATAACAGCGATCACATTTTCGCTCTCTCTTGTACGGCAGACGCCACTTTGCGTTTGCAAAGATTCACTAGGTCACTAGCTTGAATTTTAAAATTTACAATGCAGCACAAAGTCAAGTGACAAAAGAACTGCTCTCCTGAGACTGAAAATGTGATCGCTGTTATTAGTCTTAGGAGCCATTTCTAAACAAACTACCATGACCATAATGTTCGGGGTGAAAGAACATGTCACCCAGTGCAGCGGTGTGGCTCATTGATGTGCTTTTAATAGTTTTTGGACAACAACTACTAGGGCTACGGCACAGAGGAATAAGATTTATTAGGCTTTGGATACACACACAATACTCGTTAGTAGGGTGAGCTCATGGTTGGTTTGGCTCTGCACATGAAATTTGTTGACAATGAGACAAATATAGAAAATCACCAGTCTTATTTAAATAAAACCAACACTGACTGTTGGTAGGAGACAGGATACAAACAGCAGTTTTCACTGTCAAAGTCAGATACTTACACACAGCCATCGACCCTAAGAGGTTTTGCGGTGTTATGACAACTTCATGCTACTTTGGCTTTTGCTTCTGTGAGAAAATCTTGAACACAAGAGGTCTTTGTCAGGAAAACATAAACAGAGGTTGTTGTACTATTTAATCAACTGACTAATGATGTAATTGTTCTGGTGAAGACCCACACAAAAATGCTGTTTACTGTAGTTGGCAGAGATACAGTGGAAAAAAAGAGGCAGAAGGTTGGACAGAGAGAAAAAGATGGCAAGCGAACTCCAAACCTGGAGCAACAAACGCCTCACATCTCTCAGTGGAGAAGGGCTTTATAAATGCTTTTCTCAATCAGTGTCATTATAACCGAGATATAGATGACCTCACAGGCAGTGAACCTGTGTGTGTGTGTGTGTGTTTGAGTGAATGAGTGATGGAGAGAGGAGGAGACAGGAGGAGAGAGGAGGGAGAGGTTCCTGTCAATATCACTCTCTTCATCACTCCCTTCCTCTCCTTGTCCCCCCCCCCCCCCATACACATGAATTAATGAATTATTTGTAAGTCCAACGACAAAGGAACACACACACACACACACACACACACACACAGTTAAGTTTATCTGTCTGCAGCCCTACAATGCACTAGTATTGTTGTATTGTTATCTTGTAATCACTAAGAGTGTGAGTGTGTATCTGTATTTGGGAGGATAGTTTTGGTGAAAAGTGTGTGTGCTCAATATGTGTGTGTTTGGCAGTTGATAAACTGTGTGTGTGTGTGTGTGAGAGAGAGAGAGAGAGAGAGAGAGAGCAAGAGAGAAAAGTAAAAAGGAGAGAGAGCTTGAACTGTAGATCGATTTGAGGTAAGCTGTGTGTGTTCGTGTGTGTGTGCATTCATGTTTGGCCTAGAGCTAGCGATTCTTTAGCTCCTACCCCCCACCCCCACCTCCCACTCCCTCACCCCCCTCTCTCTCCTCTGTCCCTCTTTCCACCTCTTCTCTCCTTTTTTCTCCTCCTTTCCTCCTCTGCCCCCTCCCAAAATCAATCTCTCTCATCTATAATTCAACAGTTTGCCTTCAGCCTTTAAAATATACACCACAGTAACCTCCTCCCTGCCTCGAAGTCTGTCTAGCCCTGCATCCCTGCCCCTCACCTCCTCACTGTTATCCCCTGTTTCTCCCTCTTTTCTGCCCCTCTGGCGAGTAAGACCTCTGACAGTATTTGTCTTGATGATAATCATGTTGTATTTTAATCTTATCATGGCCCTTAACTGTAGAGTAGCATCACAGTGCCACAGTCCTGGTTAATTTCTTATTAAGGGTCATTACCTCTGTTGTGACTCCTGTCCGGCAGCGTATTTAACAGAGTCCATAACAATAAAGGGGAATAATCCCTTAATCTACATGCAAATAACCCAGTGAATTTATGTGTTTATTTTACATCTACAAGCTCGCTGAGTATATCTAAAGATCAACGGCATCAACTTTAAAACAAGGCTGTTTTTCTCAGTTCCATGAAAAGTTCACATTTGGAAGATTTAGTTTGACGTAGTTACACACTGATATGTTAAATGCATGTGAATACAATACAAATACAAGTCTCTGGCTCATTAGGTGTTTTACAATTAAATACAGTCAATACTAGAAAACAAATACATCCATTATCCCTAAACACACACACACACACACAGACTTAAAGGAGCCCTGTGGAGTTTTCATGTAAACAAATAAAAGTTCTGTTTATAGTCAGTGTTACTCACCAAAACTCATTGTCTGTATCCTTGAAGTCTAACAACAAAACATTGACTGTATAGAAAAATGGACATCATGACAGTTCCCTGAAAGTCAAGCGAAAGTATCTCGATCGCCCCCCTGGTGGCTGACTGCCATATAGGTCATAAATCCCGTCCCATTGGTGGTAACGGATGGGACATGAGCCAAACTAAAGAATCCAAGAACACATCAAATATGTTTTTCCCAAAGATGGTTTCTGTCATTTTAGATCGTTCTTATCATTCTGATGTTTGTCCAAGTGATCATTTTTCTGATAAGTTTGTTTTGAATTAGTTATTTGAGAATATAAAAAGGGGATGTGACATCATGATTGACAGCTATGACAGTCACTCTCAAACCTTTTTCAATGTTTGGCTTTTTATTTTGGCTTCACTTTTCCATAGTGGTAGGAAGTGGAGACATGTTGTCCATATTTATGTACACTCGATGCAACAAACATGTAAAACATTTCAAAAACTGATTTTTCTCAAAAGTTTGAATCCTGTATTGTTTATGTCCTTGTTCACCAGTGTTCTTCTTTGCCTTTGTTGGCACATTGCTGCATTTCTTGGAGCGTTATCGCCAGCTGTAGATTATTGGAACAGTATGAAACAACCGCATGGTCCACTAATAAAACTGCTTGATAGTGCTACTAGAGGTCAGAAACTCCACAGGGTGCCTTTAACTTACTCAACACTTAAAAAAGGACAGATTTTTAAAGGATAATTACTCTTTGTTTCAATTAGGGTCTCATTTATCATAGTTTCAGCTGTCATTCCTATCATTGATAATACTCTGACTGGTCAAAAGACATAAACAGTTGGACTATTAGACTGGTTTTAAACCAAGCCACATTTTACAGACCTGGTTCACCTTTGATCTACTATACAGTCCATAGTTGTGCACACACCGTTTTCAATAGTGTTATGGATAAAATAAAATGCTTTAGGTAATTTGTTTACAGACTCATTGCTGGATGGTTTGGGTTTCTTCCCTTGACGGACTTTGTTTTAGCAATATCACTGTAATGCAGAATAATCACAATTATCCTTTGCAGTAAATGGGCCGTTTTCTTTTCTTTTCATTATTTGTACAAAACAGCCTCTTTTTAAATTTCAGTTCCTTTACAGAAGTATATTTGCATTTAACACACAACAGACTGATCCTATTAATTCATAAAAAACATCACTTCACTTGTAAATGTATTGATGGTCTTTCATTGTAATAGTTGCTGCTGATGCATAGATAATGATTGTGTGAGTGACACTGTGCTGCCTTGTCACAAACTGATGACATCAGTGTCACCATTACATGAAACAATAATGTAATGACACTTGTACAGGTCTGAACAAGTAGATTGTACAAGTTATTAATACTCACTTTATCTCAGCCCTGCCAGAAGGTACGAACTCGCTCATAGACAACACACACGCTGGCTATCACCACCCCGGCCTCCTCCGTCATTTAAATATGCAGAGATGACAACAATGACAGCATTAATAGTAATGATAGCAATATGAAGCTAAGCCCTCATCATCATCATCATTAGCATATCTCCAGGGAGATGAGCTGTGATTGACAGCTAAGCTGGGTGTTTTTTGGGCTGCAGCTCGGCTATCAATTACCTCTGTGCATATCAACCATCATTATGTAAAATAACTCCGCTTCGCTCGGCTCTGTTCAGTTCTCTTAAGTCTTGTTCCCTCGCATAACTCTCTTTCCCTCTCCCGTGCATTTCCTCCCTCCCTCTCCTCCTCCTTTATTCTTTCTTTCGCACTCCATTTCGCTCCCGACCACTCTCCCCTTTTACTCGCACTTTCTCCTCTCCGTCTGGGTTTCTTATTCTCTCCACTCCTCTTTCCCGCTCTCACGCTCCTGTTACTTTTAGCATTGCTCATCCACGGCGCTGAGTGTGTCTTCCCTAGTCCCTTTTTTCTTTTTTTCTTTTTTTTTTTTTTTTTACAAATGACAGCATATTTTCAGCCACTTAAGTTACTTTATCCAGTAAAAGTTTGGGGGAGTCTCAACCGTTGAAAGAAAACAGATACACTGGACTGAGCGTGGTCAGTGCAGTGTGGAAATGCAAATGGAAACACAAATCAAACCTCTTTTGTTCATTTCAGTGTGGGGATTGTTGCATAATCTTCATTGTGAGGTGTTGCCCTTGTATCATACTGTATCATACTATGATGGCTGTGAGGTTGACACAGTACTGTGTGTTTGTAAAGCTGAAATGGTTGATTGATTGACACAGTTAGTGGCAACAATTTTGACAATCCATCAAAAATGCCAAAACCTTCCTGGTTCCAGCTTCTCATGAGAGGTTTTTCTGCTTTTCTCTTCTTTTATATGTATGTATATATATATATATATATATATATATATAAACATAATACATAATAATAAAATTAATTTGTGAAGCACTTATCACAACCATCAGTACAGAGTGCTTTGCAACAAAATGCTATCTGATGTCAAATAATCTTTAGTTGCAGCCCTGTAGTTTAAGCTTGAAAGACAATTTCCTTTCTTTCAGTTTGGCTCTAGCAGTACAGTTTCCAGGTTACGCAAGACTTGGTAAAACTCACATATCATTTAACCAAGGCTAAAGAGAATTTCCACTTTTCCTTCCAAATAAAATGAATTCATCTTCCTCCCCAGATTCATCTTCATCTTGCTGCTTTTGTGGCATTTCTATCATCAGCACACAAGCTAAAAAATACCTCAATTATCCACAGTTTTTTGTTTCTGTCACTCTTTTAATCTGGTTACACCAACTGTAACAAACCTGACTTCCTAATCTTGTAATTATTCAAATAGATTTAATGTCACCTGTTACAGTGGCTGCCCCATATCAGCAAACCTTTTCCCTGCTGAAGTGCTTTTGAATAAGACACTACAAGGGCAAAGAAAAAAAACAAGCATTTCCCCCACAGGAAGCAATATATTATCACATTATAATTGTGATAACAGCCAAAGAGGGTGATATAGTATTTCATATCCTTGTTTTTCCTATACTACATGACTGCTCAGATAGGGGGCAAGGGGCCTAGAAATGCTATCTGATGTCATCGCATTAAACAATAACAAGCACTCAGTGTAAACAGGAAACAGGAAGTTGATCTCAGACAGATCAACAGACTGAGAGGGAAACTCACACCACAAATATTAGCTAGATTATTTGAAATGACGGATGAAAAGGAAAGGCATGTTGAACTGAGAGGGTGGTCAGCTACAGTATTAACGTGAAGAGTGACTTACAGTATTTTTAATGGTATGTTTCCAAACAGTCCTCCTCTTCGTGCAGAATGGTTCTAATTTAGAAAACGAGCAACCAGTAACTGATCTGGCAGTTATGATAGGTGCAAGTTGTTTCACACACACGCACACAGAGAAAGATACTGTAGTCAGAACCACCATTCTGTTAGAAAGCTCTGCCAAGAAACTTGGCAGGCAGGTGAAATAAGACATCTAAAGAAAGCAGAGAGACAGAGAAGAGACGGACGAGGCAGGAGCAGCAAAAGCACTGATCTGTTGTTCAGTTTGTCTGCACTAACTGACTGGCTGCAATTTCTCCACCTGTCAACAACAACTCACCAGAATTCTGTGTGCATGTTTGTGTGTGTGTGTTTTTGAGAGATTTTTGTTTTTTTCTCTTCCAAGGCAGCATCGTTATTCTTGGCTCAGTAGAATAGCGAGTCTTTAGGGAATAAAACGGACACAGACATTCAGCCTTACACACTATTTTCTCTTTATACGCACACACACACACACACACACACACACACACACGAACACACACACACATCCACAAAGCTGGAGTTCCCCCGGATGTCACCCTTGCCCTGTTGGCATTGTAACTGTTTAAATGACAGGAGAGTGGTCGAAACAAACTCCCACAATCCTCTTTCCTCATTCTCTCTTCTATTTGTTCCTCCTTCACCCTCACACACACACTCTCTCTATCCCCCCCTCTTCTTCTCCACAGTGTTTCTGTATCTCTGTATCCCAACGCCCTCTCCATCCCCTCTGTCTGTCACTTCCTGTCTCTCTCTTCAGGTCTGTGTTAGCCCTATATATTAAATATTAATGTCAGTTGTGCTCTGAGCCATAATTGCCATCTCAGCCTCTGAATAATGGATGTAACTGTGCCATTCACTACTACACCATGGCTAACAGGCCAAAAAAACTGCATCCAACTGGGGTTTGCTACAATACAATGGCTAATAGACAACACAAGCATCCTAGCATGCTTGAATACATTTATTGTTGCTAACAGACTAAATTATACTTGCGTCCTAATATGGTTGACTGCACAAAGCTAAAAAAAACAAAAAAAAAAACAAATATAAGCATTCAACTGGAGATGACAACATTATGGCTCATAAAAGCATTACCATTGTTACATTATCATTTTTCAAAGGCTAAAAAAAAAAAGGTTTGTTCTGTGATTAACCACTATAATGTGGTTGCCCCATTTGCATTATCTCAACTTCGAGGAAGTGTTTTTTAGCAAACAAGCTCTGACAAACTGGCTGTATGCTACCTGCCCCGCATCAAATGGCAGAAAAAGTTAGCGAATAGCGGGTGAAGTTGAATGACTAGCAGCTAAAGAGCTAAAGAGATATTTATCTCCTGAGTTGGTAGAGTTGGAACTAGTTAACTAGTTAATGTTATATTTCACAGCACTGGTATTCCTGCTCAGATACAAACTCTCGAAGTGTCTGCTGTGAGAAAACTGTATTAATGTATCTTTAACCATACGACTCATGCTAACCTGAACCAAAATAATTTTACCTAACTTTTACTTCACTACCCTTGCCTAACAAACATACAGTCAGTATTGTCTTTTTTGCAGTATTGGAATATTGGAAAATTGTCTAATATCAACAATTTTGCATTTTCTCATATAAAATGACAAGCATGCAAATTTAAATTCATTATATTTAAACGTGAGTATTTCTTTTTTCTTTTTTTTATTATCTTCATTTTTCACTCTCCACTCCTCACTACCACTCTAATATTTCCCTGTCCAGATGGTGTGTGTGTGTGTGTGTGTGTGTATGTGTGTGTATGAGTCTCTTTGTGCGCTTGCAGCATGCAGGACTGGTGTCAGGTCAGCTCCCTGAGTGTGGTACTCACAATATAGCAAAGGTCAACAGCGCTGTTATCACTTGAACATGATCGGGCTTTGCAGAGAGGTAGTGAGATAAAGGAGAGAGGGGGAGAGTGCTCCCCTCCCCCACAGTCATTCAGACTCTTATAATTGCCCGGTTTAATTGGAGGCCTCTTAACGACCAGTGACTGGACCAGCCAATCAATTCACACAAGGTGTCTGTGTGTGTGCTTGTGTGTGTAGCTGCAGGGCCTTTTTGTAGCAGAGTTGATTAGGCCAGATGGGGTCAAGCGAAGGGGGAAGAACGCACACATAATGCATTAGAATGTAGAATATGTTCTGTTGGCAATCAATGAGAGAAAATGCTTTTGCAGGAAATAGACGGACGGAGTCAAGCAGTAGATGGAAATATGAAAAATAACGAGTGATATCATGAGATCACCAACAGGTTAAGCCACTAATAGACTGAATTATTATCTCTGCCAGACATGAAGCCCGATGGGGATCATGTTTTTGGTCGTGTATGTGTGTGTGTGTGTATCTGTCTGCAGCTAATCTTCCATACTACTGGAGCTGCCAGCTTAATATTTTTTGTGCACATTTATGACTGTATTCTCAAGGACCTTTCGTGGTTGTGGTGAATCACAACTTTTGAAAATTGTTTTTGAAAAAAATTATGACTGCTGACTCCTCACTCCTCTTAACTAGCCAATAAGGGATCAACGACTGCTTCAGTTTGGAATCTTGTTTCCGATAAGGACAACCAATCATGCCAATTGTTGCCATGTTCAATCAGTGCCAAATTTTAGTGTGTGGGTTGTGTTGTAAATTCAAATAAATATTGATAAGATTCCTTATGAGCTATAAAGCTTAGACTTTCGTCTTTTCAGGAGTCCTCACCATTTTCTGATTACTTAGTCTGTTGCAGACCACATTTATGGCCTTTCTAAAACTGACATCCATAAAATCATCTTGAACCGGAGCTTCTGCAGATTAATACCATACGTGATATGTTATGATCCACTAAAGGCACGATACAAGATGAATAAACCCCTGTTTATGTTATCCTCACCACCATCTTGAGTGTACACACCTGGCGGAGATCTGCACTCAACTGAGTGCACTTCTAGTTTGATTTGTGAAAACACTGAAAAAAGGGAAATTAATGCTCATGCTTTATTTTCCCCAAACAAACCTTAAAAAAGACACCATATGATTTGTGATTTACACTGGACCAATCATTACTGTACTCTATGATAGAGAATAGTTAACAGGACATGTATTTATATGACAATGTCACAAATCATTAAACTACATTAGCTATTTATTTTTATTTAGAGAAAACACAGAATGTAGAGAAGGAAAGAGTGTTGCAGCAATGCAGCTGTATTTACTCTGGGCTTTGCTCAGTCATGCAGGATGAGAGATGAGAGGCTTTCTCGTTCACCTCTGAAACTAGTGTTACGGTGACCACAGAGCAGTAGCTTATTTAGTGTACTGCATGTAAAGGTGCCATGTGGAGTTTTGGGCCACTAGTGGCACCATAGAGGAATGTTTTGATGACTGGGTCTCTGTATTGTTTGTATCTTGTGTTCTAAGTACAGTGGAAACAGCTTACAGTGATCATGTCTGTCTGGGTCAAATTCATCACTATAAGATATTATAACCATTTTTTTTCTTTTTCTTTATTTCTCATGCAGATTACCATCTAATTGACATTTGTATATTTATTACATGAATATAAAGTAATGAAATGGGCAGCTTGACTATTTACTAAATTTTATGGACTGTTTCAAAATACAGTACAGCTGTTTCAAATGCTTGTTGCGATGCTGCTGCATCTCGTTAGATCATTTTTGGCAGTTCGTCATAAGCTTCAAGGAGACTATGTTTTTCATTGAGAGAAAATGACTTTCTTTTTCCCGTCATGATTTCAATGTGCACACAGCACCAGCCTCAGGTCACCAGCCGTTTAGCAGACGGGTTACTGTGAGGCAATAATGGAGCCGTGGCCACTAAATACATTTTCCCACATGTTGTCATGTATGAAAAAACCCAAAATGAACACTATAAGCTGACTATGTGATTGCTATAAGCAAATTATTTAAACAGCATTTCTATTAGAATGATTTTGTCCTGAGCTTTTTGATCCATATTACGATTGACCACTGTAAGCAGTTTCCACTTTACAACCTTTGCTAGCAAAATACAAGTTTCTTCAGGCTGTAACATTGATTGCAAGTGATTGCAGAAATACTGAAACTTATGATGACATTGACAGTGAAACTGTAAATGAATGTGTATCTTCATTTCCGATACCTTGATAACATAACTGGATCAGTGCATCCCTGTAAACAAAACAACGTTGTAATAAATCCACAGGGTATATTTAAGTACACTTTTGAGGTAGTTCTAGTTTACTTTTCATATTTTTTATTGTAGTCATTACATTTTTGAGTTACAGAGGCACCTGAACAAGCTACAACATTAAAACGATTTAAATCAACACTCTGAAACCTATTTTTCAGATTGAGTGCTTTTGCATTTTTGTATTTTTACTCAAGTTCAGGGCATTTACATGTAGCAGAGTCTTGCTAAAAGATCTGAACATTGTTTTTCCGCCACTGCTTCTCATATTTCAGACAGACGAGCTGGGGAGTATGAGCTTCCTACTGCCTCCTTTACACGAAGATCTATAGCAGAGGGTCAGATGAGGTGGTCATGTTAACGCTATGCTAGTGTTGTGAGAAGGACTAGACAGTGGGAGGTCAGCAAAGGTCACCGTGGCTGTCCTCCGCTGTGATAGGCTGTCACCCAGGGGTGAGGGGTCAAGATAATTAGGCATGCAGAAATCCAGCGCCAGTGTTCTAACGAAGCCTGAGCTCGTTAACGCAGAGTTTTACACTCAGACCTGCCACTGGGCTGTGCTGCACCGTCACACACACACACATACATATACACTCACATGCAGAATACATATTTGCACACACACACACACACACACACACACACACACACACACCTCTGCTTTGTTCTGGAGGTCCAGTACAAGGGCTGTCATTTCTTGAACAGCAGAGCACCAGGCTCAGCCACAAGGGAACAGAGGTGATGCAGACTTGTTAAAAGTTCAATTTATCTAAGTACGCAGTTTCATAGTTTTAAGATAAATACAGAGGGACACAATATAATGAATTCTAATATAATAGTTCTTCATTCTTTGTAGATCTTAATAATATTATGCTTATGTTGCGACAGAGAGCTGTTGATTCAACTTAATGATGTTTTTTCATGGGGCTGTACCAGATATTTTGTAACAGTCCAAAAACATGAGCATAAGCTTCTACAGTAGAAGATTTATTGCAATGGCATTTTTTATTGTATTGAAACTCAAACAAAAGACAAAACACTGCTGAGTGCGAACACATAATGCAACTGAATGCATGCAAGAATGAGGAAATATTATCTTTCATGTGAGGTTATGTTATTACTTTTATTGAGCTGTAACACATACAGATGTAGCACAAACATACATGCGAACATGAACATGTGTGCGTTGTTGTGTGCTTTGTTGCTTCTGCCAGGCTGGCCAGCTGGCTCACACCAAAACACAACCTGGATGTGTTTGTTTGCTGTTGATGGCCATCTGTGTGTTTGATTTATTCTCTAATATAGATCCCTGACATATGGTCCCATTTCAAAAACCCAATGAGTCCCCTTTTTTTAATGATTGGACATTAGGAAAGCACCTCTACGATAAAGATTAAAAAATCTTTGCTTTTCACATGCTGAAAGAAGGTTTGAAACTGTGGATGAAGATCAAGTTTAAGAAAGACCAAAGGAAAGAAAGACAAAGGCTGGAGGTTGAGTCTTTCAACCTCCGGACCGACAACGATATAACAGATATCTGCATTCATATCTAGATATCTGTTTATAGCAATTAGTCTTTGCTTTGAGAGTTATATGTAGGTTAGAATGAATTTGGATGTGGCTTGAAGTTTGGATTCACAAAAATATAAAACTGAAGGTCAAACCTAAGACTTTCTCAAACTTCAACTGGCTCACAGTCACATATTCTTGCCAGTTTTGCTTGAGTGAGCTGCTTTACTTCTCCTTATAAGTTCATCCAACGCCTTTATGTGGCATTTCAAAGCAGTCTCAGTTGGTGTGGATTTAAGAACAAAAAACATGTTCCACATATCCACAAGGAAATTCATTGTGAATTCTGAACAGTATGAAATATTAATTTCACTATCTGTGTTTGGGGATCTGTGTGTACTCTGTGTTGAGGACTGGGCTTGAATTCACGTATCCTGAAGGAAAGCAGTGGGGTCGTCTTTACTCTGGTCTGATGTTAAACTGTTTATTGCGTGTCCTCTCTGTCTCTGCAGATTCTTCCTCAAGTTTTTCCTCAAGTGCAACCAGAACTGTCTAAAGAATGCAGGAAACCCACGAGACATGAGGAGGTTCCAGGTAGAAATCGCCTTAACTTTTTTACACTTCTTTTTATGTGTCTGTGTGTTTGCATCTCCCTCTCTCTGTGTCATTGTCTATCTTTATGTCTAGCAGTCTCTCATTTCCCTTCCGTGCATGTAACACATAATACACTACTGCGACACATAAACACAGGAATGTGTCTGCGTATGTGTGTGTAAGTAAATAAGCTATCAGCGCCTTCACAGGAAACATGAGATCTTGACCCTGACTTGTCAGAACATAAATACACATACAATGCAGGGAGAGGGAAAGAGAGAGAGAGAGAGAGAATAGGGAGTTAGAGAGAGAGAAATACAGAAATACAGAAAGAAAGAAAAAGACAGGAGGTTGTGGATAAGATTAAGCACCGTCCAGCCTTTATTATTTCCTTATCTTCATGGCCACAACACAATCAGGAAGACACCACTTCAGTCTGAGTGGAGATACTGGGCGCCCAAAAGATACTGATAGATTTATTACCATGGCACGTGTGTGAGTGTGTGTGAGTGATTATGGATATGTGTGTATTTCTGCTGGTGCACTCTCGTGTGTGTGTATGTGTGGGATAGAGAGAGAGAAAGTCATACAGTAGCGACAGTATCTGTGCCTCTAATTGTGCAGCTCTATTGTAGTGGAACCAGAGAAGACAGCTCTGTTTCCCTGGGAGATAATTAAGGGCCGGACCCATCAGGAACTATTGAACAGAGGAGGATAGACACCACACACACAGACACACACACGCACACACACACACACACACACACACACACACACACATACACCGCACGGTCACAATATGTTAGTGTGTGTTGAGTGTGATGGTAATAGCAGTGATAACGGGTTACATTTAAAGAGGTTTTCACAGTTTCACGGTTTCAACTCCTCCTCGTGAGACCCCCTAGTTTGTAATGCCTCATTTCTTCTTCTTCTCTCTCACCCCTTTCCTCATTCTCACCCAAATCTCTCATCTTTTATCTCCTCACTTTCTCGTTCCTTTTCCCATCCATCTCCCACTTGCTCCGTCTGACCCTCATCTTGTTTCATCCCCTGCTCCTCTCCAGGTGGTGGTATCAACCACAGTCAGCGTGGAGGGACATGTCCTGTCAGTCTCCGACAACATGTTTGTCCACAACAACTCCAAACATGGCCGACGGGCCCGTAGGCTCGACCCTGTGGAAGGAACACAGTCTTACCTAGAGCACGGTAATACAGGAGTGTGTGTGTATGTGTGTATGTGTGTGTGTAGGTGTGTGTGTGTTTGTGTGTGTGTGTGTGTGTGTGTGTGTGTGTGTGTGAGCCTAAGCAGCATGGCCACCAGATGGTTGATGGTTTAATCCTATCAGGTGATTCCTGCCCCTCCATCTGGCTAATCCAACCCACTAAAACACACACACACACACACACACACACACACACACACACACACACACACACACACACTCACACACACAAAATGCATGGTGTGGTGCTCTCTCTTTCTGTGTGTGTGTGTGTGTGTGTGTGTGTGTGTGTGTTCCTAGATCTAATATCATTATGCTTCTTTTTCACTAACAAACCCAGACTAAGGGATGTTGTTGTAATTCAGCTGAATACTGATAATCAGGCACACACACTTAAATGATGAGAGTTATTGTTGTGATGTGTGATTGGATCATGCGAGGTTATACACACAACACTCAGACAATATTGAAATGACATAAAGCTGACTGTATCCAGTCTGTTTGGAGTATTAGGATACAAACTGAGCTCTGTGTTTGTGTGTGTGTGTCATATTAGTTTAAAAAAATTAACTGCAATAATATCATGTCAGTTGTCCTTGAGAAGAAAGGCTTTGGGATAAAGAGAGAATAAATAAATAGCACAGGCAAGGAATACAAAGCTACACTGTCAGAATGATGCTTGAAGAAAAACATTTTATAATGATAAAGACAAAAATGGACAATTTATCCTCATCTTCACACAATAATAACAAAATGTATTTTAAAAGAAGCAATAAAATAAATCATTTTCTTGAGTGGCTCATCTCTCACATAGTGCCTTCAAAGAGTTTACAAACTTTTTTTCTTCTTTTGAGCAAGTTCATTCTTGACTTTTGGCAACACTGGTCCACTTACTTACTTACTTAAAGAGTCAGTTAAAATAATTCAGAGCTGATAGCAAATGCAGTGGAGCTGATGTTGTCATTTCTTATTGTTCTGATATATATATATTCTCTTCTGGAGGTTAACACGCATTCAGAATAATTCTCATTTTACATGACACTGTCCAAAAAAATTCTCAATGACTGAATAAGTGATGGTTTGAAATTGAAAAGAGAAGAAGCCTACACCATGATCTAAAACCTCACCACTTATTTTATTTATTTATTCTCTCATTATACTCAGTCGAACAATTTACAAAGAGAGACCTGGACTCAGTCTTTGACTCTTCATTGTAATCATTGTATAAGTGTTGTGTGCTGATCTGGATGACGGCCAAAAGCCGAGGGTGTAGCATGAAGAAATATGAGGTGCAGATGCAACAGCGATGAAAGGCTCCACTCCAGATTCCCCCTCGCTGTTTAAAGACTAATTGTTCTTTAAAGGAAATGCTTTTTCTACAACCGCAAATAAATGTTGAATAGAATTTCACTTATCAGGACTCAATGTTAATACTCAAGGTTTTTTTATTGGACTATGTATTATATATCTATTAATATGTCCTATCCCTCTTGTCAGGAGCAGCCCCTTGCATTAAAGCCATCAGCCCCAGTGAGGGGTGGACTACGGGGGGTGCAACAGTCATCATCATAGGAGACAACTTCTTCGATGGTCTCCAAGTCATCTTTGGTACCATGCTGGTTTGGAGTGAGGTTGGTTTGCTTGCAATCATCATCCTGTCAAGATGTTGTTTCAACCCCTCAACTGTGTGTTTTTGCCCTCAGACCGTTGGAAGTAATTCAATATGAAAACATACTTTTCCTCATGGTCAGGCTCTTAACTGTCTATGATCATGTGTGTGTGTGTGTGTGTGTGTGTTAATGTTTGTCTAAATGAGGTTTGCCTCTCTAATGAGTCCCCACCAACAAGTAACCGCCGCCCCTCTCTACCTTCCTCACCCACACTCCCTCTGTTTCTTTCTCTTCGGAATACTGATCAAATCAGCAGATTTTGATAGCCATCGGCTTAATGCTCACAAAAACACACACTCGTTCTCTCTCTCTTTCTCTCTCTCTCTCTCTCTCTCTCTCTCTCTCTCTCTCTCTCTCTCTCTCTCTCACACACACACACACACACACACACACGCAAACACACACACAGAGCTCACTATCATACTTTTCCCCAGCGCCACTCCTCTACAGAATGTTTATTTGTCTTCTGACTCCACTCACCGTGTGTGCCGAGCGACCATGGCTCCCTTCCAACAACAACACTAAGTGTGTGTGTGTGTGTATATATGCTGGCATACATGGATGGGTGTGTGTGTGTGTGTGTTAAGAGCTGAGGGGTTTGTTTACAGTGTTGAGAGCCACACTTACACACACTAACATGTGTACAGAGTTTCAGTTCAGTTCAGTTCAGTTCAAACTGACTCAGCTCTCTTGGCGTTCCTCAGACTGGCTCCTAATGGATTTTGGCCAACCAAATGTTTCATTTTCACTCAACCTGATTATTGAGTCCTAAGCGAGAAAACACAGTTTGAAAAATTTGTGAAATTGATTGCATGTTTGCCAAGTTCTGTTTGTTTACAGCTCTTCCTCCTACCTGCATGCTTTTTGCAAAGCAGGGCCAAATAGTAAAAACTATATTTGAAAACTAACCAGAATATGATGCTCAAGTTTTGGTATTTGTCACATACAGCTCTACTTAATGATTCCCTTTTCACCTGCTATCAACATAAGTGTTGGTTAATCAGCTTTTAATTATCGTAGTAAGTTGATTTTTATTTATGTGGCATTTCAAATAGTATGTGTCCCATTCAAGACATTAATGTAACAATACCTCTTTCAGTAAAACATTCAATACAAAATACTTATAAAATCATATGTTTACTTACAAGATTTTATGTAATTTTTAATGTCAAAATACAAGATTTAATATCTATCTATCTATCTATCTATCTATCTATCTATATATATATATATATACACCACACATACAAGGGTATTTCCTTTTAAATATTTGCCCCATAAACTTGAACTCAAGAGGAAAAAAAAGGAAACTGTGTTTGCTGAAAACACCAAATTCAGATTCAGGACCTGTAATCTGATTTTATGCAAAAATGCATCAAAACCCAATGTACTGTAAATACAGGTCAGTCAGAGATGCCTTTCACCACCTTAAAAAGTTCAAATGCAATACATCTCCAACCCACAAACTAAAATAAACTTTGGAGTGGAGGTCCAGCTCAGTGAATATCATAACATTTAGAAATGGTCAAAACAGTTTTAAATGGTGTAAAGCAAGGAAAACACTTGCAGTAGATGTGTTTTAATGCTACTTAACCTGACTGCACCAAATCAAGACACAATATGCCTATTGGCAAAGAAACTCTAAACATTATCTCACTATTTTTCTGTGTTTTTGGTGATTTTGTAGCAACTTACCAGCAGTGTCCTGATGCAGGAAGGTATTTTGTTCTGATCAGGTGATGTATTTTTGTGTGCTAACTCTTCACCCCCCACACCCCTCCCTTCCCTCCCTTCCTTCCTTCTTTAGTTGATCACGCCGCATGCCATCCGGGTGCAGACGCCTCCCAGACACATCCCCGGGGTCGTTGAGGTCACTCTTTCTTATAAGTCCAAACAGTTCTGCAAAGGCACACCAGGAAGGTTCATATACACAGGTAGGTCTGCTGTACACACATGCACACACACACACACACACACACACACACACACACACAAAACATGTTCGTAATTGAAATATATTGTCTCGATTTTTTCTTCCATTTTCTTGGAGGTACGTTTATTTGCATTTTTATTTTTACTTTAGAATTGTGTGTTTGCATAAATAAGAGCATTTGGCAGTGTGTGTGTGTGTGTGTGTGTGTGTGTGTGTGTGTATTTTTGTGACTGTGCCTGCATGTGTGTGTGAATAGTGTCTATGAGTTGCAGTTCACTCTCAGGCCAGACAGTGTTGAACTAATGACTGTAGATTAGTCAACATTAACGACCCACACTCGTTAGAATGTTGCCATAATCAGAGGCTCGTTAAAACCAGCTACAATTAAACAGTCTGGTCTTTATAGCCCTCCATACTGAAACTATTAGTGAAATCATCCAGAACACCCAGTTTACTAACACACACATTAAACACACACACACATACACACACCCAAGGTTGGGAAAGTGTGTGTGATTTCTGACTGGACTGTTGACTGTGAATGAGCGCCTTCCTGCTTCATTCAGCAGAGCAGGAAAAGGAGAGAAAAGAAGAAGAAAGCACGTGTGTGTCCATGTGTGTATGTGTTTGCTCATTTTCTTCACACATATGTGGAAATGGATGGAGGTGATGTGATGTCTGGTATTGATCCACTCAACATGGCTCCATCACATCATAATGATGACGTCATTCACAGCAAAAAAGAAAAAAACAGCTGCTGTATAAATTCTTTCAGAGATGAGACATTTAATGACCCCCCTAGTAATAAACCAAAGATATAGATGAGGATTTAAAACTGATCAATGAAGATGAAAAAACTTCCTATAAATACATTTTCTGTTTTACTGGTGGTGTTCATGAAAGTGCTGACATTTCTTGTTCAAAATGCAAAATGCTCATAGTGTTAAGAAAGTGACGAGTTTTGTGTTCAAGCTTCACCTGCAGTCATTAGCTCTGAATAAAACCAAGGTTCATGTTTTAATATATGCGGTAAACTCAATGCTCTTTTCACAAAAAATGCTTATAGCAACAAGTAACATTTATAGAATAAGATTAGAAAATACAACAAAATGCTGCAACAACAGAACAGCAGAAAAAAAGGAGATATCAAGCACAAACAGCTCAACTTATAGGAACTCATTCAACAATGTAAAATACAAGGAAACAGACTTAACAGTACTTGCCACATTGGTTGATTGCCAAGTAGTTCCTGGAAAGTGCAGTGAACAAAAAACAACAACACAAAACCAGTTAGCATAAGAAATGAGCAAATCAGTTGTGAGTGCAATAAACCAGACCCAGAATATTTTGTTTTTGTTTTAAATATCTTGATAAACGAAGATTTTTTTTGTTTTAGTGTGTGAACTGTCATCTAAATGTCCCTGACTGCTAGTTTCTTTGTCCAGACGAAGGTAGTCGGCCTGCTTTTTAGTCAAAACATCTTTGGTCTGACCCTGAGGCTGGCCGGCTGGTAATTGGTCCATCTGGTGTCTAACTGCTTCTCCTATTGGGCGCAGATGACCCCCTGTGACCTTGCGATTGGCTGATCGCTTCAACATGTGACCCAGGAAACGCGATCCGTTACTGCGGTTGCCTGACCCCGCTTCAAGGTCAACTTCTTTCTGGAAGTCACTGGTGAAAGGTCGCAGCGGTGAAAGCTGATTGGCTGTTGTGGTTTTTCAGTGCTTTAGCTGTGGTTGCCTCTGGGTGTAAGGACTGAGCAATTAAACAAGCTCACAAGCACGCGCATGCACATGCAAGTATGCAACAACATGCACATATGAAGACACACACACACACAAAGCCACACTTACAAAAAGGTCATGTCTTACACAACTTACCACACACACTTTCAAACAGGGGCAGGAGTTAAAAGTAATTGTAAATCAGAGAGATATGAGGGAAAGATGGTCAGCAGTCTGGTAAACAGATGGTCTACCACATACATACATACATACACATACACATAGACATCACACACACATGCACACAGACACACACACACACATACACACAGTGCAGTATGGCTTCTTCATCCGCCTTGTGGGAAAAATTAACATTCTCGACATCACACACTCCTATAAACACACAATGGTACAAAGTGACAATCAATAAATACTCAAATACACACATATATGTCACATACATACGTGAGCACACACACACACACAACATGCATACATACACACACTCACATATAGAGCAGATTTATTGTCAACACAGCTGTATAAGAAAATCCATAGCTTAACTTTCAGTGAAGGCTGAGAAATTTTAGACTTTTCTCGCCTTTAGAGGCAATTTCACTTTCATTTTGTGGACAGAAAAAGGGAGAAAAGAAGAGAAATTGAACTATAGAGGAGAGAATACAGAAAAAGAAGGAGAGACATCTATATATAAAGAGAGACATAAAGGTGGACTTTTAAAACCAGATTAAAGAATTAAAGATTAAAGAAGTATTGATCCACTCATAAGCGGAACACGCACACACACACACACACACACACACACACACACACATATACACATATACATTTACTGATACACACATGCAGATACATACATGTACATACACATATACAAACACAGAGAGAAGAGCTGCAGAGAAAGAGATCTCATCTCATAAGGGGAAGAATGAAGCAATAATTCAGTGGTATTGAACTGCTGGCTGGCCAGAGAATCGATCTAACCACACCTCCTCCACTCCTCCTCCTCCTCCTCCCCCTCCTCCTCTTCTTCTTCTTCTCCTTTTACATCAGTTTTTCTCTGTCCTTTTACCCACTTTTCAGCCTTACCCACCCTTTCCTCTCTCTTCTCTGCACTCTTTTGTTTAAACACCACCAAAAGAGAATAAATGCACCTCTTCAGTGCCTCTCCTCTTTGGCAACCCACCCCCCCCCCCTTCTCTCTTCTGTCTCTCTCCTCTGTTCACGTTTTTATTGTGAAACAGGAGTGGAGGATCTGTCCTCATGAAACTTCTATGAGTATTGATCTGCGGGCAGCTCTGGACTGAGAGGATGAGCGAGGCTAGAGGGATTCAAGGGGGAGTGATGGAGGAATGGTTGGATGGATGGGTGGATGAAAGTGGCAGAAGGTGTAGTTAAGAAGAGGAGGGGGGGGGGGGATGGAACAGAACAGAGGGAGGAGTTGGGGGGTTGGCAGAATGAGTCAAGATCAAACAGGTTCAAGCCTCAGTGTCACCAATCATCCATTCTGCTTAAGTGTGTTTGTTTACAGATTTGAGGATGTGTGTCCAGCTGGGAACATCTCATGGTTACATACAGTATCTATTTACATTTTCAGCTTTTAGGAATAGGAGAAAGTGCTGGAAGATGATATATCATAAAATTACTTTCTATATTTCTTTGAGCGACCTCACATACCATA
This sequence comes from Euthynnus affinis, assembly GCA_029490765.1. Classification (NCBI taxonomy): domain Eukaryota; kingdom Metazoa; phylum Chordata; class Actinopteri; order Scombriformes; family Scombridae; genus Euthynnus; species Euthynnus affinis. The sequence goes on from CM055854.1 coordinate 16,058,506, forward strand.
TGTCCCAACTTGGAAAACAAGCATTCTCCCTCACAACATAAGACTCACTGGACTATTGTGGGATGTCATTTGTGTCGCTTCTCTTGGCCACTCTTGACAAAAGAAATCTCTACAAAGACACTGGATGAAGTGTAAAAAAAACAATAGTGTGATGTTGTCATAGCCTTGCAAAGCCTCTACAGGGTCACGGTTCATAGCTGTAGCATACATATAAGTGTCCGACTTTGACATCAGAGATTGTTGTTTGCGCCCTGTGTCCCTGGCACTTTCTGTCATCACTGCCTTCCTGTCCCTCTTCTCATCTAATATGTTAATTCTCTTCTTCATTTATCGCGTGCGGCCGTGTGTCCAGATGAAGAAGTGAAAATAGAATGGCATTCACATTAGATGATGTGCATATTCATGAGACTTATAGGAACCATCACTACTGGATTTCGCTTAGAATAACATCTACTTCAGGCAACATCAAAATAGACTAGTGTTTACTCGCTTAGGCTTACTTCCACCCGGTGATATGGATCATAAAATAAACATTTTCTTTCTGTTGTTTACAGCAGTTATGCTTTGTGATGTATGTATTTTTAATTTATAGAATGGCTTACAGACACTTAAAAACGCAATGTTACTTTTACTGTAGGCTAAGTGGTTTCATTCTATTTGGCACCAGAGACAACTGCATTTAAGAAGCTCTTAACCATGTTCATGTATACTTGTAAGTGCTGCTTTGGGAAACAAGTGTAAAAATTAAAGAGCATTGGGGTAGAAACACTATTACTGTCTTAACTACTAAGATCAGTCATTATCGGGAAACAGAGCCCTGTTTTGTCGTTCAGGTTGGAGGACTTCTTGGGGTAGTTGGTACCTTCTTTGAGAATTTCTCAGCAGAAGCCAAACAGCTGGAGGCTCATGGGCAGAAGCCCAGTTCAACTTCCAAGTGTCCAAGCATCCCAACATACACACCTACATGACAGAAAGGCTCAGTGTGTAAACTAAAGAGAGACTGCTTGCCTATAAATCACTGGATACGTATAATGATGTACTCTGTGCTGGAAGGGATGTTTCCTCTTGGGATATTGAACATTTTCCATCCATCCTTTTTACGATCCACACAGTTTACTGCACAACAACAACCCCTCCTCATCTCTTCTCACCAGATCCGCTACACTGTGTTCAGTTTTCTGCCCCATCTGAGCACGCACATCTCAAAATAAGATAGAGATAAATAAGAGATAAATATATTCAGTGTTTGTGGGTGTCAGTGTGACTAGTGTTCCGATGGTGAATGCACTTTGACTGGTATTACCGAGGCCTTTTACAGCTGATGTGTAATCAATTGGACGACTTCTGCTGCACTGATACTATTTCTGTCTCTGCGTGGAAAGAAATCACCAAAGAAATCATTTGAGAAACCTGACCTTTTGGCTCCAAAGTACACAGACATGCACACACACACATACACACAGTACGTTAGCACATATACACAGACTTACACAAACCCATAAACACACTCAAACATTCACATCCTATTCCCATCCAACAATTTAAGGTATATATCGTTCTATTAATAAAGAGTCTGTTGGAGGCACTTAAGGCCTAAGGCATCGAAACCACTCTAAGTCATCCTGTTATGTATGTGTCTTTGTGAATGTGTGTGTGTGTCAGTGTGCGTGTTATATTAGAGTTGGAATCGGGTGAATGTCTCTAGAGATGTACAGAGTGTGTATCTGACATTGGCAGTTAATTCTGACAGTTGATATCCCTCCGACTGTTAGGCAGCTGTTTTTGTAGTTTTGTTTTTCTCAACCTTAACTGAGAAAACTCCTCCTTCGCTCGCTTCCCCTCTCCTCTCACCTGATTTCTATTCTTTCACTGCTTCTCTCCTTATGTCTGTTCCTTCCTTCACTCTTCTCTCCTTGACCTACCTCCTCCAGAACACTCAATCATGTTTATGTAATTAACATATATAAATTGTAAAAATCCTAATTGCTCCCAAATTTAAAATATGGACTTTCCTTGGAGTAGTTATTTTCATTACATCCATTCATTTTCAATTTTCAACATCTGCTCTTTTTACAGCTCTCAATTTATGAAGTTATGTTGCTAACAAATTGAGTGGTTTAGGACATAACAGAATCCAGAAACTTGGGTGTGATTTGATAATAAAACACACACACACACACGCAGGCTAAAAGAAACTGGAAAGCAACACATAACACATTCAGCTGCAAGTAATTTATCAGTGCTGGATGTGGAAAGTACCAAATATCACTCCAGCTGCAAACTTGGACATCACACACACTCTCACACACACACGCACACACACACCCTCAACACCCCACACCTTCTTCTATTCATTGAGTGCAGCCTCTCTACATCTTCCTCTGTCTTTCTCTTTCTTCTTCTCTTCTTCTTCCCTCCATCTCTCACTCACACACACATGCAGTAACTTCAGCACAGGAGGTTCAGCAACAGGGTGAAGACACATGTTCAGTACAAACAATTAAACACAGAATCACACATGCAGACGCCTACACATAATACTTTAAACTCTCACACACACTGACAGAGCTTTCAGACTTGATTGACATATTGATTGCGTAAAGACTGTAGAGAAACATAATTGCAACATTAAAGTGAACACTAAGCGATCTTTAGAACCATTCAGATTATACCTGCAGCATTTTTATCATACAGATGCTTTTGACACCATTAGTTACTCCATCAGGTCTATTCATCAATTCACATTTGCATGTAGAATTTCAACTTCTGCACTCCATCACAGGGCTGCTATCACCATAAATTGCTTAAAGGGTTATTCCACCCAAATAATTTCCTCCTTTATCTCTAGTGGTATTTAACCATGCAGATAGCTTTTGGTTTTATTTGTTCAGGTTTTAAAATTGGTTTTAAAAAAATCCATCCCTGACATTTCTGCTGCCACCTCAATGAGAGTTATGAAAATTTGTGCGAAAGCACTGGAAAATGATCTCAAAAGCAGTGTGTTCTTCCAGAAACAATGTTACTCAAGATAATCCACAGACACATGCTGCAATTTTTTTCTTCTTTTTTTTTTAATGGAAATAGTTTCTACTAAGAAATAGTCCCTATAAAATCAGTCAGCACAATAAACTGAACATTGTTTCTGGAATTTCATAATGCTGTCGAATTTTTCAAATGTCATTATTCAATAATAAAAAAGGAAATTCCCTTTACCATCATTGTATCAGGATCACTAATATTTCAAAACCTCAACAAATACAACCAAAACAACTTACTGCATTGCTACTGTCGATATCACTAGAGGTAAGTGAAAAAATCATTTTTTGTAGTTTGGGTGAACTGATCCTTTAAAAGTGGCAGTTGGTACACAGCGTGACGTATGTTTTTGTATGCCAACATCAGTGGGTTTTTGAATTACATTTTTTATTATTTATTACATTATTTATATTTATATATTTTGTCATGGAAACTCAAATTATTCATATCAAAGCATAAATATCAAAACTGGGATAACGCTAGGCTAAAGTGAAGAAATGAGGGCAAAACCCTAAAACATATTCACATCAAATACTTGAGCTTAGATGCTTATCAGGTATGAATACCAAAATTAACACATTTGCACACTGGCAGCCTCCCAGAACAACCACAGTCCACTGAGCAGCCTCACTGGAGCAGTTCGCATCCTGCTTTAAGAGAATTTCCACAGTATTTGTTGATGTGGTTTTCTTCCCAGCCAGATTTTGAACTGCCAACCTTTCAGTCACAAGCCTGCCTCTCTAACCTCCAGGCTCTTTGAGATCATGCTGAGCAGGTTCATTATTTTCCAACCCAGTTTTACAAAAAAACAAAAACAAAACTACTTGATAGTACATGGGAATAAAATGTCACACAATGGGTGCAACTTTTAAAAGCCGTAATCTGCTACCGTGTTCTTTTTGAAGAATACTGAAGTGTAGTTGACTCAGGCAAAGCTGATATAGATACAGATGAGGTAGGGGATGCCCTCATCTGAGATTGACTGTATAGCATATCATCGCAACATGCATTTACAAAAACATTAAGTTTTTTCTCATTTTGTATCAAATAAATGTGTAGACAGACATTAAGTTATATACAAAATATGCATATTTGTATTTTTCCCCATCAAGACTCATGGGTTATAGAAGAAAGGAAATGTTTAAAGGATGGGTTCAACTTTTTTCAAAACTGTCTTAAAATAATATTCAAAGGCCCACATGAACACTCATACAGTTACGGTTTGCTGTTCATACTGGCCATTAAAAGATTCCTTCCTAAGATGCTTCCAATGGCGGAAATAGGTGAAAAAGAGGGATACACTCTTGGTTTGTCAACTCAGATGGCTGAAACCTCAGATTAAATTTAGATAAACTCTGGAATATATTTTTGCACAGAATGAGGACTGTGGATTTTGTCCCCCATTGTTAACATGGACTAGGCGTTAGAAAAGTCAGTATGAACAGGAGGAATGATTACGGTGAGCGTAAACTGTTTGAATGTACATATGGACATGTGAGTATTGTTTTAAGACATGAAGAAAATGTGAATATATCCTTTAAACATCTGCCATGACTTTATTGGCTGGACTTTTTTGTTACACTCACAAGCGCAGCATGAAGTGTCCACAGAAGAGTCACTGTTTTCCAGACTTTGAAGTGCCTATTTCATGAGATCTTTAAGCATCTTCTGTCAGGATTAAGTAGGAAACCAGAATATGAAGAACAAGAATAAACAATAAAATGCATTTTTCTTCTTCTCCTTTTTACTCATTATCCATTTCTCTGTTTCTCTCTGTCTTCTGCAGCGTTGAATGAGCCAACCATTGACTACGGTTTCCAGAGGCTTCAGAAGGTCATCCCTCGGCACCCCGGGGATCCCGAGAGGCTGCCAAAGGTATTGAAACAATTTACATTCAACCTTTGCACCTTTATGTGATACTCTGTCTCTTACTAAGTAGCTCTTCAAAAAGACAAACCTGTAACTTCTCAGTTACATTGAGCTACACTGACATAAATTCAAAACACAAAGAGAAAAATTAATTTGTCTTTTATTTGTTTATGTGTATGTGTTTTCAAATCTCCTGTGGGTTGTGTCTTTACCTCTTCATGAACTCATGCATGTGTGTGATCTGCTTTACCCTGTTCACAAGCTGAGTGTTTGAATCTTCTCCAGATCAGAGAGTCATTCATATCTGATTATTTGTTTATCAGCTGCAGATCAAGCAGAGTGTTTAAAAGGATCAGCAGATGTAAACAATTAGCACCAAATGATGAGCTCTGCTTTGATACCAAACCTCATCATCTTGATCTGTACATGCGGGAAGATTTTTCAATCTGCGTATGTGTGTGTGTGTGTGTATGTGTGTGCACGTGCACGTGTGCGTGTGAGCTTACCGAGTTGACCCAGTTCAACTCTGATCTTGCCGATCTGGGTGGGCGGGGTCATGACCTTGTAAACAGCTGCTGTTGATTGGCTCCCCATCCCCACTGGAGCTGATCCAGGATTGGCAGTCTTAGCTGTGACATCATCAAAGAATGGGTGCTGGTCATGCTGTGATGATGTGGTGATGACGTGATGTCATCAAGGCCGTGCCGACACCCTGGCTCCTGCACATGTGTTAGCAATCGCACGTAATGTAATGTGCGTTATCATCATACATCTCAAACACTCACACCTCAAATGTGAAGTCTGTAGATTCACAGTCACAAACCTTTTTGCTTTTACATGCTTACAATATAATGTAGTGTTTTTAACCTCAGACAATAATGAGGTCAAAGGACTTTTTCACAGAAGACCATTCCCTTTAACTTCTTCAGTTTCAGGGTCCTGGTTTTGTGCATGCTGGCTCACTATCACACTGTTGTGGTTTACTGGGACACTCAAATAGATCAGAGCCATCGTTAATATGATCAGTACCAGCTGTGCTTTTCTGAACGTGACAAGTCAAAATGTCTGTTGTAAAAGAGACCTATTATTTCTAAATCTGGCATTGAAACCTACAGTTCGCAAACATGAGACAATGGGAGTTACATGATTGATGAAGGTAGCTGATGCTATACGTATTTGCTGGTCACCTGGGGATTTAGGCATAACTAAAAGCTAAAAGTAGATTTTGGATTGGTTCAATGAAATGAGGATGAAGTATTTCAGAGTGTTACGAACTTGGGGTCACAATATGTGCAGGAACTGTGTCACAGATGGTTCTAGCTAGATACAGTATGAGGTTAGGATTCATTTTTTTAACAGATTAAGTAAGAAGTAGTTTATTGGTACAGTCCTGTATTCCAGGAATCACATCCACATTAGACAATTCACACTTCACGGTTTATGTCTGTTGCCAGCATTCAGTGCCAATACAGGAAATAGTTTGCCTGTAGTGAAACAGAAAGTAAGTGCGTGAAAATTGGGGTGGTGGATAGTCTTGATCTGGATATCATATCATGGAATTGATGTTGGCCTTTGTATTAACTGTAACTACAACCCTTCCCTAACCTTAATCAAGTCATCAGGGTGCCTAACCCTGATCATACCTCAACCATAGCTTATTGCCATAACCACAATCTTTCTCTAGCTGTAAATACTCTGGAGTATCAAGATAACATAAATTTCCATGGAGACATCTAAAGTAGGCCAGCTGCAAAGGTTCAGGAAACAAACAGGTGGAGGTTAGTTCCAGCTTTAAAAGTATAAAACACATCTGTGTCATTCCATGTTTTCTGCAGGCAGGTCTGAGAGCTACATTGTCTTTGATAGTATATAGATATACCTAATAACATGTAGATTTTTGCCAACAGTGCTACTGAGGACTACCTATTCAGTACATTTTTGCATTTAAAAAATCACAATAGTTACGGTTTTAGTCAGGGTGTATTTTTAAATGGTAATCAATTGGAAGACTGCAGCAAAATGTATACACATTTCCGTGACATAAACCATAAGGCTGTCTGCCTTTTTTGATATTGCTGATCAGTTTGTGTCATGATTACGACACAAACTGTACTTTTTTTTAACTTCGATAAAGCATAAATTGTGCAAAAGGTTGTAGGAAACAGGAATGGAGTAGATGAATGAAGTCAGAAATCGGAGAAGATTTAACTCTTTTAAAGGCTTTTACCTGCATGTATTAGAGCAACTTACAATGAATGCAATACATTTCTGAAGAAAATTGGTACAGAAAATGATGCTAGTAATGTGAAGTGTGTTTATCCAGAAGTGATGTTAGTTCTACTTTCTGGTAAAGGCTGAGTCAGTGCAGGGAAAAGATTGGCTCACTTTTGGCACACATAAACACACATTCATGTGCATGTAGAATTACAGAGCATGACCTTGTTAAAAAAAATAAATATATATATAATATGTAATGCTTCCACCTTTTCTGCCATAGATTTCTGCTGAGATGTAAAAGGAATATAAAGCTTTACCTCTTCTCCACACTTCTTGTTAGATATATTTATACAGCAGATAATGTGATTGCAATCTAATTGGTTAGACCTGCATTTTGAGCTGTCGGTTCCCATGAAGCAGCATGGAAAATGATGTGGTTGCTACTTAACTAGTTAGCAAAAAATCTTGGTTTATTCTCGTTTTTTAAATTCTCCATCACTGTATGTTGTGGTTGTTTCTGTTAAGCCAAAAACATTGCACAGAAGAGTGCAATTAACAGTTTAAAAGTGGCAAACTTAAAGAGGAAAAAAATGAAAAATATTGCTTCATCTAAGCATTCGCCAACACATTTTCTTTTGTGGCTCATACCTGTCAGGAGGAATAAAACAAATGAGCACATTACTTGAATTAAATTGGTCCATAAATACCTTAAGAACCAAATATTGATATCACTTCTGACCCCAATCCACAATAAAGCACTTTTCTTGGGCCTAATGTATTTTCCTTATTCCCATGGACAACTGGTCAAGCCTATTATAAGCAACATGATGTCACACAAGATATTTCCAGGCAAAGCTACAATCTGAACCGTCAATGCAACCAGAGTAGTTGGATGCATTGATTAGGTATCAGGTCCAACCAACAGTAGAGATTAATCAGAGCGAAACGGACAGAAACTTCCAGAATTTTTCCTTCATTAGGGGTGTTTCACTATTTTTTAGTTCACACGCTATAAGATGAAATATTAGAAAACAGTTTTATGTTTGAAGAAACTCAAATCTCCCATCCTGATGGCAAAACAGCATATAAATTGAGTGGAGCATGTGACTTCTCCACCTTCCTTTTGCTGCAAACTGTTTTCTGTTTAGAACAAGGTTCCTCATACATGTTTGTATCTGTTTCTGTTGTATCTGTATGTGTACGAGTGTGTATGTACTGTACTTGTGTGCAGTGCTGGGTAATTTATCATGGTGTTGCCTAGTGGTCGATTGAGACTTTATTACTGCTGCCCACTAGCAGTCACTGTATGTGTGTGTGTGTGTGTGTGTGTGTGTGTGTGTGTGTGTGTGTGTGTGTGTGTGTGTGTGTGTGTGTGTGTGTGAGAGAGAGAGAGATAGAAAGAGAGAGAGAAGGAAACTGTACATGTATTTGTCTGATCTTATTTGGATGCTGGATGCATGTGGGAGCAATGTGAATATATTGCAGTATGTGAGAATGTTATAGTGTGTGTGCACTTAAATGTTGTAGGGACATATATCAGTTTACACTCACACTGTGGGGACTCGCCTCCCTTTTTGGGGACTAAATAAATCTATGTGCAGTCTTTCTCCCTCAACTGGACAACTTCACTCTTACGCAAGTCCTCATAATGTAAATCACTAAATTTTAGACTTTAAGATTAAGGTAAGGTTATGGTAAGTCAATGTAATGTCCTCTGAAGTGATGGAAAAACAATTGTATGTGTGTGAGTTGATATGAGTTGGTGGGTGATGGAATATAGTGGGTGGTTTTGGTTGGCGCCACACACACACACGTCTGCTTGTCGCAAGTATCGATCAGCTCTTTTATTGAAGTTATAAGAGTTTGTTGCCAGAGCTATAAAGAAGGCAGACAGACAGACAGACAGACGGGGCAGTGGGGTGTATGAGAGGATTACGAGTGGACAGCCGATTCTATAATTGTTCAGTGAACATTCAGGGGATTTTGCTGGCCACACACACACACACACACACACACACACACACACACACACACACACACACACACACACACACACACACACACACACACACACATACACACACACACACACACACACTAGTGTTCAGCTGCCAGTTTGTGTCATAGTGATCTCTTCAGCATCCATCCATATGTGCACTTATAGTTGCTATATGCAGTGAAACACATACACACAGTGAAGCCTGAAGATATATAAACTGTGTTTTCACTCTCCTCACACTATTGGGGAACACTTTGAAGTTACACAGAACAGCCTGGGACTTTTTTTGTTTGTTTGTGTATTGTTTTTAATCTTAGCATGGGTGGACTGAGGACTCCAGCTGTTTTATGTCCCAGTTACACACCATCAGACCTGCAGATTCTCAGTACAGTCACAACTAATAAGAATGCTGCAAATACTCAGTTTTTCATGGAGGCCTTTTAAATCTCTGTTCTGAGTTTAAGAAACTCAACTCAAAACCGAAAATGTTTGATAATCAAGAACAGAATTTTGCCATAAAACAGTTTTCATACTCTGATCACCTGTGTGGGCAATCTGCCAGTAACTAAGTGAGTAAGAAGCAGAAATGCCTCTCTGGATGCACAAAGAAATCAATCACCACTCTTGGATTGTAGTACCGTCCTCACTGCAGCGGAAAACTGGTGGAAGAAAAAAAGCAGCACTAAAGACAATAATGGTTCTCACGGGTTTTGGATTATTTTCTAAAATGTAATGAATAAAAGGTGATGTCATTGCACAAACTGCACTCTTGCGTGAAAGTTTTAAGCACGAACATCCGACTGTGTCTGCATCCATCCTGAACTCAGATCATGGGAATATGCTTCTGTACTTGTGAGAAAAGAGACACACAACAGCATATTAGTGTGTTAGTGTGACTGTAAGATAAATGTATTCAAGTTATACTGTTATACTATACAGTATAATTCTTGCCCACTCGCTTATGTCCATTGACTTTATAGCAATTGTGCTGCATCTAAAATCTTTTGAATTTTGTTTAAAAAAAAGCCATGACATGGATATATGTGTGCACTGACATGTTGTTTTGCTGAATTTTGAAAACAGATAGTTAATGCAGAAATGCAGAAATGTCTGAAGTTGAGGTTGGGGTTCAAGATTTCAGTGTTCCCCAGTGAAGGAGTTCAGGTTGGAAAGGTTGACCAGTGTGTGTCACCCTGGTATTCTGTGTGATTTCCTGTGTGACTCACTCAGCTGACATGGCCATGCGCCTCATTTTGATGATATCATGCATTGTACTGAGGTCATGTCATCAGCATCACCAATATGAGTAATCCTGGTGATGCATGAACATAAAGACATGAAACTCTCTCTCTCCACTGAATATATATCTGTCACTCGCTCATGTGTCGATGTCGGCATCATATCAACTCCGCTGAGGAGAGATGAAATCTGAAACCACACTGAATGAGAAAAGATGTTCCCCGTAAGATGTGTGTGTGTGCACGAATGTCAATACTTGTGTGTGTGATTTTTCGCCACCTCCCTCTGAGCCCACATGTAAAGTATGACATCATCTCTGTGCAAGGTGTGACCCTGCATGTATGGCATCCCTAATGGGACATTAGAAGCGGATCAAGCGGCTAATGTACCGGCATTAGGGAGGAATAAGTCATATGTGTGTCATGTCTGTACTGGCCTGGCACACGCACGTTACATACACATATGACCCCCATGGATGCTCAGCTCAGCGTTTCCTGGTCCTAATGCATAGAACATGTGTGTGTGTGTGTGTGTAATGTATGGTTATTACATTAGGGCTGCTCATAACTCAGACTGTAAAAGCACCCAGACACCTCCTGTTATTCTTTCTCGCTGCCAACAGATCTGTCTTTGCTTTCACTCATCCCCTGCTTCTCTGTCTGCCTGTCAGTCAACCTGTCTGCATCTTTGCCTCAATACAACTGCTCAATAAACACACAAGAATAGATTAAACTAAACGTTAAAAAAATATTGATGGACTAAATAAATTTAATCAAGGACTTGAATCTTTCATTCAATCAGATGGCTTTGTTGAGATTTTTAAAAACTGACAAGACACGAAAATGAAATGACGGACGGGTACATGTCAGGCGTGCATTCAATAAATATTTGACAATCACATGAATCAAGGCAAACATTAGAGATTAAAGCGTCTGACTTTATAACAGCAATTATAGGAATCAAAGAAAATGGCAGGAATCTGAGATTTAAAAATAAGCATTTCAGAGTAATTCATCTACTGTAAACCCAGAAATCATTTAATAGACAGCTAAATGCAGAAGGAGAATGTCAATCCCAACATAGCACTGAATTAATTATTTGCATGTCAATTAACATTTTGGCATCTAAGTTTGGTTGAAAAATTAACTTTTTTATTTTTTTAAATCACAAGCATTTCAATGACTAGATTTCAATGTATAATTTAACCTGCTTGGCATTGAAATGTTGTCATTAAATACTATTGTATGTAATTTAGACAGACACTTAGACAGGCCCAGTGTTAAGATACAGTATATGTTTAGACGTCTTTCAACCTGAAAACCTGAAAATGGTACTGTGAAAATGTAACTCTAAGTTCAATGGAACTTATGCCTGAAAGATAAATTTAGTCTCAGATTTCACAGGAAAACAACTCTGGCGCAACAGTTAGATCTGTTTCCAGTGTTGCTGCAGGCTGTCCTACTGACACATGTTTAGGCCTTCAGGATGTCAAAGCCAGATTATTTTGGACTTCATAACCAGTTTTGAAACATAAATGACACCAACAAACTCTTTCAGTCTCTTTCATATCAACAAAATGCAGCTGGAAGTATTTTTAATCTGTATTAAGGAAGAAGTAATCTGACAAACAATGCTTTCTTATTTACAGATGCAACTTGGGAGAGATTAATTAGGCGATGTAAGTTGCGTGATCTGATGATGATGATAAAATATAAACGGGCAAACTATTCAAAGTGCATTGATCCCTGCAGCCAGTACCTTTGACTGATGTAGTATCACAAACCAGCAGACCTGATAATGATGATGTTACCAGAGGATCATCTTTCCTTCCCGTTTATCAGCTACTGCCTTACTGGAACCACTCGAACATTCAGGATCAGGTTTCTGTGAGTGTGTGTGTATGTGTGTGTGTGTGTGTGTGTGTGTGTGTGTGTGTGCTCCTCTGTTCGCCAGTCTAATAATGAGAGGTTAACAGAAAGCCAGCTTGGCCATAATAATGTGTAAAAGATTGAATTTAGCACCATGGGCAGGCGCACTGAAACTGCTGACTGGCTCTGTGACCTCTCATATCCTCACACACACACACACACACACACACACACACACACACACACACGGATGGAAAGGCAATATGTTCCACCACGCACAAACACACAGGACAGCACACATGGAGCCAACCATAAGTGTGTGTGTTAGTGTATGTCACACAGCGCAGGTTAATAATTACACTGTGGAAACGATAACACATTAACTGTTAAACAAGACACCTTAGACCCCGGGGTGGGGGCCGAGAGAAGGAGAGGGAGAGGCATAGAGGGATGGTTGCGTATAGGAAGAAAAGAGAAACAATAAAGAGACTGAGAAAAATAGAAAATTGTAAAGGGAGTTAGTGGGTAGGGAAGCTAAAAAAGGACAATTCCCAATGTGGAGTCAAAGTGTGAAGAAGGGAGAGGTGGAGAAAAAGGTGAAAATGGACCAGGGAAACAGAAGAGGAGGAGGAAGTGTGTAGAGGAAAGATTGAGATAAAGAAAAAGAGGATAAAGAGGACACAAAAACATCAAATTCAGGATTAATTTAAAACAACTTCCATCACAAGAGATTCTTGACGATAAAAATAATATCAAATAAATGAAAGTAAATCAGAAATTTTTCCGTTTGAAAAACTGTCTGGACATTAACTCCAATGGAGCCACAGAACTGTTAACAGCAAATCAATGTGGTCTGATTTGAGCAGCAATGATCTGCAGAAGATCCTACAGAGCACTTTAGATTTACTTTAGAGTATATTTTAAGCACCTGTCACTTTAGGATGTCATTTAGATGCATAAAAGCACTTGACTTGATAGCAGATAATCTGCCTTTAAAAGCAGTAAAGAGCAATTTGTTTATCATGAATAGACGGTGAAATGAATGATGGTTGATGATGGTGTGTGTGGGGGAACGAAAGAAGGGAAAGAGGGATAGCATGTGTTTTAAAAAAATAACTTTCATGTGTGTATGTTTTTTTTTCCCCAAGTACAATCATGGGCCTGCTTTCATGTGTGTCTTCACGCACATCTCAAAGACATAACTGCACTCATGTTTACACCTTTTTCTACTTTCTCTCTGTTTCTCTCAGGAGGTTATTTTGAAGCGAGCAGCCGACCTGGTAGAAGCTCTTTATGGTTTGCCCCATAATAACCAGGTAAGGAACAAACACACACAAATATCCACATGGAAAGAGGAAAAGGTGTGTAAGCATTTTTCCGTCTGTTGTATTTGTGGTGATTATTGTTAAGTGATTTCTTTGTCCTGTAGGAAATCATCCTGAAGCGTGCAGCGGACATTGCAGAAGCTCTCTACAGTGTTCCACGAGGACACACCCAGCTGTCTGGTTCCACCCACAGCGGCATGATGGGGGTCAACTCTTTCACTGGGCAGCTGTCCGTCAACGTCTCTGAGCCCTTACAGGCCAACCAGGGTGAGATGTTTATCATCTTAGTGTAGATTTGTCTTCATGGCAACAACTTTATAATTGTATTATTTAAATAAAATACATATTAACATCTCTGATCTAGAAACACAAAATATCTATAAACAGGTGTTAGATTGTGTAATTTTTTTCTTAAAGAGCCAGCGAAACTGCTTTATTCTGAGACAATTTAGTTTAATGCTTAAAGATCCCCTCTAGACAGATAATAACGTGTGTCTAATATGGTTTTTCAAGAAAAAAAAGTATAATTACTATGTTAAAATCCATAAAATGGCATCTACATCTTTTCCCTCATTAAAGAATCCAGAATCTCTAAATGTGCAAATATTGATCATTTCAAAAGTTTAACTCCTGGACACACGATGTCTCCTAGTTCACTGAAAAGTCCATTATCCGTCTCTGCGCACTGGAGTATGAAGTTTCCACATCATACTTGTGTTGTTTTGAATTTTGAACCAGGATTGGCTTCAAAACTAGTTGCGTTGTCACAAATCCTGCTTGTAGGCCCGCCCCTTAAAATCAGATTTTCAATGAGCACAGAGAAACTTTCCACTTTCAGCAGATGAATGTGAAAACAGGCTTCTAGTATCAACCTCTGCACATACTTCATTCTTCACAGTGAAGCTTAAATATCCAACTGTAGGAACAAGAAGAAAAACATTTTTGAGTGGAGGGGGACTTTAAGAAAGTCTTGCAGCTATTCTGAAATCTCTGTAAACACGGAACTTTGCAGCATGTTGCTTAAAAACATAATAAAGCTTATAAAAACAATAATAAAGCCGGGTTATTTACTCCTTTATAGGCCACCACATATGCTTCCAATCATCAGTGATTTTATTATCTGTACACTTTTGCCTCTATAAACAGGAAAAGTAGTCAATTTTCTGAACATGTTTCATACAAATATCCAACCTTAATCTGTGCAGAGCTACACATCACTTTGACCAACTGTCCAATCACCACATTTTCTTCCTCTTCTCTTCCTGTGCACCATGTTTCCTGCAGGTTTTGTACGCAGCAGCAGTAGCGTGTCCCCTCACGGTTATGTGCCCAGTTCCACACCACAGCAGACCAGTTACACCTCAGTCACCAGCACCATGAATGGCTACGCAAACAATGCCGGCATGACCAACCTGGGAGGCTCGCCCACTTTCTTGAACGGCTCTGCAGCCAACTCGCCTTATGCTAGTGAGTGTACAAATATAAATACATATGTCACTTTGAAAGAACATGAACCAAGGTGAAATAAAGGTACAAGAGTCCATCTCATATGTCACAAACTCCATAAACTACCACCACTCAACGCTGTATACATGTATATAATTCTGTAAATACACACCACATATACACACATATACATACCTGCACACTCACAGATAAAAACAACAGTGTTTATATGCAAACACATCCACATGTCTGTAGACATAAACTTAAAGTCTCAGATCTGCTGTGTAGAGGTTCCCCCATGGGGCTTTCTGTCTCTGTGTCTTCAAAAACAATCACCAACTCATAGCTCCCAACCCATTTTGTCTTCGTCCATCTCCTCTCTCCTTCCTTTGCTGCCTTTCATCTGACAGCCACACCTCTCCTCTCTATATTGGTTAATTGCATCCCTTTTCCATTTAGCAGAAACCAAGTGGGCAATAGGGAGAGAGTGTGAAAGAGAGACACAGAGAGATGTGAGATTTTGTTTGTCTACCTGCATGATGGTAAAGGAAAATGAAGATGTGAACATTTGACTTGAGAACTTTAATGGAATCTTCATGTGCATCTTTTTGTATTTTTGCACTCTGAATGACCAAGTGTATGTGGGCATTACTAATAAGCTCATCTCATTCCAAAACCATTCACACTGTACGCTGCTGTGTGCAGCCTGCACTGTCCTGGCAAGACTTTCAAAAAGATTTTGGAATCTAGTTGCAGGGATTTGCTCTGGATTTGGCCACAAGACTATGAGCTCAGTCAAATTCTTCCACACCAAAGTCTGAAAACTTTGTGTATGGGGGAGCTGTCATGTTGAAACAGGAAATGATCCTCCCAGAACTATTGCCACAATGTTGGAAGCAAATTATTGTCTAAAATATAACTGTGTTAAGATTTCCTTCAAATGATACAGAGGGACTGAGCCTAAACCATAAAAAACTGACCAAAATAAAATATGTCCACATACTTTTTTTTACCACATAATTTATTCTCTAAAAGTCAATTTTATGCCAGTTTTCAAGCCATAACATCTTTTAAAAAGTTTACTGCATATCATTATTTACATTATGTGGATGATTTTCTAATTAATGAAACAATAAAGTGGAAAATCAAGTTCATTGAGGTAACGGTTCTTTTTCCTTTATTCTCACTCTTCATCCCTAATCTACCCTTTTGTTCCTCATCCCACCTCACTCCTTCCTTCTTCCTCTCTCCTTACTTCTCTACCACCTCCTGCAGTTGTCCCATCCAGTCCCACTATGGCCTCCTCCACCTCTCTCCCCTCCAACTGCTCCTCCTCTTCTGGCGTCTTCTCCTTCTCTCCGGCCAACATGGTTTCGGCGGCCGTTAAGCAGAAGTCCGCCTTCGCTCCGGTGGTCAGGCCCTCCTCCTCTCCTCCACCCTCCTGTACCAGTGCCAACGGCAACGGGCTCCAAGGTAATTACCATGACAGCAGCCAGTCATTTAGAAGATGCTTAGAGGGAAGATTTCCCCAGGAGGTGATTTCAGGAGGGTTTTTGCTTCTCTGGTGAATTTTTGAAGCTAATACGTCACTGGAATCTCTGTTATGTTTCACATCATTGTGTTAGTCTATTCTGCTCATGTAATTCATCATCAGTGATAACACAGATGAGAATATCTGATTCATCCAGATGTGAGCAAGCCTAACAATGGTGATATTAAAAAATGAAGGTAAATACAATTAAGCAAGTCATCATACCTGAACAACATACAGATCTCTGACAGAATCCCTGTCACATCTGTGTTTACAGTTTCAAATTAAAAAAAACAACTAAAACTAATGTTGATTATGGTAGAAGACACAGCTCAGAATGCTGTCTTCAGTGTCAAAGGTCATGCCCAATCATGTGTCCCAACCTCCTCCATAAGACTAGCATTATGCTACATCCATACTTGCTACTTGTAAACACAGGTTGACACATGACTGCAATCGGTTGTTTGTCAGGAAAATGTGACCATAGGTAATTTTAAACATTTTCAAGACCATTTATTGACATATTTGACAGTCAGTGTAGAGAGACAGGAAACATGGGTAGAAAGAGAACCATGAGATGTAACAAAGATCCACAGCTGCGACTGCACAGTGCACGCTGTAGCCATGTTGTATGTGTCTTAGTAGGCTACTGAGGCACCCTATTTTAAGCATTTTTGTACAATGTACAATTTCTCTGATGAGGACAGTCTCAATCATTTTATTCAAGTGTGCTTTTTGTACTACTTCATCTTTGGAATTAACAATGATTCACTCTCTCTCTCCTCTCTCCTGCATTTCCTCTTTACTTTTAACCCTTCCTCCTCTTATTCCTCTGACCTTTCACCCTTCCTATGTCATTTCTCTGTTCCTATCACTCTCCTTTCCCTGCCTGTCTCTCTGCCTCTCTCTCTCAGATCAAACATTTGTGGACTCTAGCAAGTACTCAACAGCCAGCTCTCTACAAGGCCTGGCCTTCACCTGAAGTATGTTCCTCAGCTTTCTCTTCTTTCAATCCTGTTGACTAACTAAATCTGTGATGAATGACTTCCTAGTTTTGTATCTTTTTCATTCTTAACTACTCTCCTGAATTTTCACCCTGACTTTTTATTTGATGTCATACTTTTCTTGTCTATCTTTTTTCTCTCTCTGTCTTCCTGTCATCATCATCATCACCTCTCCATCCTCTTCCTCCTAAAGTTTCCATCCATCTCCTGTCTCACAGCACAGATCAAGCCATTCTGTTACTTGGTAACTCCCCCCCTGTCTTCCTATTGGCTGGGAAAAAAGACAGGAAGTTAGATATTTAGAATGACCCCCCCAAAAAAAGATATTTGGCAGAGAGAATTTATTTCTCAACATCTCTGGCTTTGTTTAGCTGTGCGTGCATTTGCGCTTGCATATCTTTGTGTGTGTGTGTGTGTGTGTGTGTGTGTGTGTGTGTGTGTGTGCGTGCGTGTGTGTGTGTGCGTGTGTGTGCAGAGACAGCATGTGCGGGGGTGTGGGAACTCAAAGCTTAGCCTCAAAGCATAGCTGAAATAACCACCCCACTTGCAGCTACACACACACACACTTTCCTCTGTCACACACACTCGGTGATCACACACTGGCAGCTTACTAGGGAGCGATCAACAATGACAGCTGTTCGACTCTCATGACAGTTTATACTGTCAGTATACCTGCCCTACGGTGTATGTGTGTGCACGTGTGTGTGTGTGTGTGTGTGTGTGTGTGCGCACTTGTGAAGGAAAAGAGAAAAAACCGGAGGCTCAAATGAAATAATAGCTGAGTTTTGTCAAGTCGGTACTAAAAATGAATTCTTTTCTCTTTACAGTTTTCACTTCTCATGAAATATAAAACCAGTTTTTAATTCCTTTCTCCAGTCTGGTGTGTGTGCGTGTGTGTGTCATTTTGGGCTGGGCCCTTCTTCTCACATGTTGACACCCATCCCTCGGGTTTAAATACAACACACACACGCCATGATGCAATCTGTCAAGCATACACACACACACACACACACACACACACACTCACACAAACATACAGTAAAATACACCAACTGTTCACACATGCAGAATTAAGTGTGTGTTTGTGTGTGTGCGGCATTGCAAACAGCCAACTTACATGATTTGTCCCTGCTTGATTTTACTGATTTATTTGTCTATTGATGTTTCAAATGTCGCTGTAGTCACACAGCTGCACAGATGGGAAAACATATTGATGTATTTACGGGGGAATTTTTTACGATGATGAAAATATTTTGGCTATTTTGGCTTGGTTTTAAAAATCTCTTTTTTCTCACTCCCTCCTCTCCTTCTGTTTCCCTCTTTCTCTCTCCACCTCGACAGCAATCCCAGGAATGATCGTCCCACCCATGTAAAGGTGTGAGTGCATGCGTGTGTGTCTGTGTGTGAGTGTGTGTGTGACTGCGTGCGAGATGAACCAAGCACACTCACATCAATCCTGGCGGAGGATTTCGGTGCGAGTCAGACTCCGGTCAGGGATGGAAGCAGCTGTCCCGATCTGAAGGAACAAACCCAACTCAGGCCCTTTCTAACACAAGAACAACTGCAAGAAAACAAATGAAGAACAAAAAAAAAAAAAAAACAAACAAAAAAAACAAAGACTGTTTGCAAGGAAATAAGTTGTTTAGACTTTGTACACCTTGATGCTTTTATAGGAGAATGGCCACGCCCACATTATGACTCTCCACAGACACAGGAAGTGTATTTATTTAGGAGAGAATCCACTTCCTCCCTCAAGTGATTGTTGATTTGTTTTTTTTTTCTTTTCGTGCAACAATTAACGTGTGATAATCATCTTCTAACTATATCTTACATGAGGGATTTTCTATTTATGAAGTTTGGTCATTAATGAAGGAATATAATGTGAAGAATACCTGATGATGATGAGTAAAAGCAATGATGTGGGATTCATACAGGGTCAAATCCAGCCGACACAGACAAGCCAAACCAGACACACACACTTTCACTTGTCTTTGCCAAATCCATACTACCGTTACTCTTCAGCACAAATACTCAGACTGAGAGCTCTTCCTCTGCATTTTATTGATCAGCTGAAGGGCTCAGATGCTTACTGCCGGCAACTGATGCTGCAGTTTTAGCCGTTGAAGAAATGCCAGTGTTTACTTTGAGCTTGCTTCACATATGTCTGCACCGCTGCTCCCTTGTGCTACGTTTTTTTTAGAAAGTGCAAACCAGTCTTTCAAACCAATAGAAGGAAGGAAGTTTTCACCGAGTAATATTCATAACAGAAATTGTCTAATTGCAGTGCTAATTCAGGAATGGTTTGACGAAAGCTACACGTTTGTTACAAATTATAATATAGAGTCATTCATGAAATCAGAGACCGTAAAAAGGCCATAAACAAGTGCAGCTACTTCCCCACAGGGGAGTGTGTGATTACTGGGTGCCAACAGCTGCTTCAGGATTTGACCCAACAGCTTTGCCACTGAATTCGTTCACGATCTGTTTTAAAGTTGGACACAGCCACAGTGACCTCTAAAAGAGGGAGAACATGTCTTAAAGACTGCTGCCATTTTGATTTAGATTTTCTTGTGTTTGTGTTTTTTTTTTTTTTGGTTTGCTGTGTTCTTAATATTTTTACTGTGATCAGCTGGCCAATCAGATTATGTTTCTTTTGTTACCTGCCCACTGATCTGGTTTGATTGATAACTTGAGTGAGGAAAATTAACCAATGGTGTGTCTTAAATGCGCTGCAAAGAATGTCAAGTCACTACATCTTCAACTGAGTCTTAAAATCCTACTTTTTGAAATGTTTTGGAAACATCTGTCACTGAGGTACACTGCCCTTGTTCATTTTGACAGTGCAAATATGATGCAGTCACAGTATTTCACCATATTTGTATCCCATTTTTTACTTGTTGTCTTGAGATGTTATGATGAAAAAATTGTTTGCAGCACATGAAAATTAGCCAGCGGTGTGTCTTAAAGCCCAGGGCGTGCAAGAATGAGAAAAGCAGCTGATAGTTTGATGTACAAGTCACTTCTCCCTCAGCCCTGCAGTCTGAGTGTGTGGTGTGTGATTCAATAGTCTTAATTCATTCAATATCATGTTAATTTTGCCAAAGCCCGTATTTGAGACATGAATGCCCATGCAATCTTCTGTACTGTTCAACATTTTTGATGGGTGCACTGCTCCAGAAAAGGGAAGAAATACTGCTATTCCGGCAGTTATTTAAGTTTACATGAAATAAGTTAAAGCAACCCTCTCAGATGGAAGTCAGTACTAAAGCGGTAATCAAAAATTTGAATGAAAGATCAGGGACAGTATCAAGAATTCAAAAAAGGCAAAAAAAAAAAAAAAACTTTTTTAAAAAACTGAAAAAAACTGTTGCGATTTCTGGATAAACTGAAACCCTGAAAGATATCCTGCAAACTCACATCCCTTAAGATGCTCCTCGTTTGCTTTGTCTTCATGTCTAACAATTTTAATGTTATTAAGACATCTTATTTGTTTTTGTATAATAGTGTCTGTTTATTAAAAGCCATACTTCCACTGCTAATTTCAATCAAACTTAAATAAGCCATGGTGTATTTTTTTTTATCATTTGTAAAGAAGCAGGGGGATGTTTTCCATTTTGTCTTGATTTTATCAATGTCGTTCATATCATTGTAGTTCAAATTAGCATCCTTTTGTTCATTATATAGGTGTAGAGTTTATAAATATGTCATTATGATTATCTGTGTTTGTCTTCCATGTGATGGATTTTAAGATGGAACAGAGGTGCTTAATGAAGATATTCCTCAGCCCTCATGCTAAACATGAAACAGCTGGCTGAGAGAGATGGAAGAAAAAGTCTCTCCTCTTTCGCTGTCCTTTTCTTCTGCAGCCACTTCTCCTGCTTCAGTCAGGTTTTCTGCTCACTCTCTCTCTCTCTCTCTCTCTCCCTCTCTCTGCTCCCTTCCTCCATTCATTTCCCTCTCCCACCTTGTTTTGATTGTGCTATTAATACTCTGTATGTTTGCCCTCCTTCTTGCTTCCCCTCACATTTCCTTTAAAAAAAATGAGCCACCTATTTATTTTATCTCAAATATGGGTCTGGAGACCACTTCTGTTTGTGTCTACATGTGAGAGTGTGTGTGTCTGAGTGTGTATGTCATCATTTTTCTTCTGAAAGATAATTGTGATGTGTTAAAGCTGAGGGATGTTTTTTTTATAGTACATATATAAATACCTGTACAGGAGGGAGTAAATAGAAGGTTTTGTTAAAGGAATCTGAAGCACTTGTCCAACAACAGTAATGACATTTATAATGGCTTGTCTGTGTTCAGGCTTATGAAGCACGGTGGTCATCTTTCATACACACATTATTGGCAGTATCAGTGTGGAGGTGAAGAGAACAGAGGAAACTACTGTAAAGATGATAATGTTGATTTTTTTTTTTTATTATTTTGAACTTTGAAGTGTAAAATAACTTTTGGACTCTCACTATATTTAATTAAAGTTCTTTCTTCTCTGTGAAAATGTGTTGTTTTTTTTGCTTTGTTGCTCATCACTGTTACTCATATGTTGCATTAGTCTGTTTAGTTTATCAAGAAATATGTGAGGAGCAGATTAAATGTAATTTTCAGCTTTCTAACTTCAAACCAGGAAAACAAAAAAGGCACTTAAGAACTTTGCTCATGAGGTCCTGACAAAACCCCCCCCAAAAAACTAGCGTGTCATAACTTTTTTCCGTCTTTCGCAGAGTCAATATAACAATTTCTGTTTTGTGACGTCAACCCGTAAGAGTACAGAGCGCTCTTCTATGCACTGCTATGGGGCAAAGTGAGTGTTTTACACACCCTCAGGTGAAGAACATTATACCAAATTAATCACAGCTGTGGGTGCAACATCACCTTTTGTACACACACTGTATATATGCTCCTCACACTCTCACCCTTTTTCTACCAACCGAGAAGGAAAAAGACAGCACACACTTTCACCACTGAGTGATGATAGATCATTCCTGGTTGACTTTCATTCATAAAACTGTGATTACATAAAACATTTGTTGCTGGTGCTGCCAGATGGAAGTTAAGTCATGCCCCTGACAGTTTACTGATTACCTATGAATATCACAAAAGGCAAGCTATGATGGCCCAATGTATAGTCTGTCATGTTTTCGAACCAAGTCACTACAAGAATGTATGACTCTATAATAGCTTAATTTTATACAGTGACCATCCCTAAAAGCAAAAATATAATTTAGTTTAAGTGTAAAAACCCAATTTCAACAAAAGTCAAACTCAATAAATGTTCACCCTGATGGAATACTTATCTCTATCTCAAGCAAGTCTCCAAATGATTTTACAGTGTTTTTTTTGGTTTGGTTTTTTGCTATTGGTTACATGCATGATTCAATCCTGAGTCCACATCTTCAAAACTCTTCACACTGTCAACAATTCTCAACAAAACTATTTGTGTTGCTTTCATATGAAAACCATTCAGTGACTACAACCATTACATTTTTCTCATAAACAACCAACAGAACTCTGTAGATCTGTTGTCCAGTTTGCAAAAGCTTACATACAAGGTATGTGCCCATTTACAAATATGTTATTTGGCAAAGCACAAATAGTGAGTTTTTTTTACGAACATTTATTTCATACAAATATATTCAAAATGATTTCTTTTTGGAAAGAAAAGAAAGTCAAATACCAACGTGCAGGTCTGTCACATTGCTATCTCAGTCTCTCTCTTTTGCTCCGCTGTTATGTCTATCAGCAGGTCTCAATGAGGGGAGTCACATCTACCCACTACATGACGCACATTTCTTCATTTGGATATTACTCCTGGAGTTATGGGTGTTCCCCAGAGATAAAGCTGAGCTACTGACATATGCAAAATGCTCCTAAGAGACTCCCCATAACCTGTTGTTCCCTTTCTCCTTTCCACAAAGTTAAGCTGTAAAAAACAGGCAATAAATGAAAAGCACAAAGCAAGAATCACCTTGAAGTTTTCCCTAAAAGTCTAGTGGAAGTCTGTCTGCAATGAGGCAATAAGTAAAGCTGTAGCTCAGTAGTCAGCACAATCATGATCTGTGAGACTCCAGTTTGTGACCCGGTGTGGGAACTTCCTTAATAAGAGAGTTTATTCATAAAAACTTTTAACACTTAAATTTTCTAAAATTAAAAGTGCAATAAAAACAAAAACTGGATTTTTACAAATACAAATATAATATATGATTAAATAGAATTTTCCTGCCTCAACAAATATAGGTACAAATACAAATACTGGTCTCTCTGCACATCCCTTTTATATACTCACTTCAAAACTCTTCAGTTTATGTTCAAAGATCAACATGTATTCATATAAACAGCAATTTACCACAAATCATGACCACACCATCTATATTCAACCAGCCCCCCACCAACACTACAGTTAATTGAAACGTGACTCGCTCCTGAAAAATACTTTAGTTCACTCAGGTACAAATCTTACTGTATTTTGTAGTTGAAAATTTGTTTATAGAATATACACTTTTCCATCAACATTTAAAAAAAAAGAATTAAAACGTGACTTTTTACTTCAACGACTGCCATAAAAAGATGCATCATGGATTGCCTGTTAGTATTTTTTTAACCTCAGTGTGTCTGATTGACACATGAGTTGTTGTCAATTAAAATCAAGTGTTAGTGTCTGGCTGAAAGGATTTGTTTTTGTGTGTAAAATGAACTGCTGTTTGTGGTTAAGTTGACTGTATGAAGGGTTTTGAAGATGTGGACTCATTGAATCATGCATGTAAAAAAAATTTAATACTGACATGAACTTCAACCAATATATCATTCTAAAAGCTGATGCTTTGGGTAACAGTGTTGGTTGTTGTACTTTACAGAAAATATAAAGCATTCACCACAGAAACATAATAAAATGAAAAGGTAAAGTGGCAAATCTTTTTAAATCTTGGGCCTAAAGTTTGTCCTGAAAGATTCTAAGCAGCCATTTATTGATAGTTTCAATCAATCAAACTTTATTTGTTCGTCACCTTTCATATGGATTCATGCATTTCAAAGTGCTTTACAAATGCAAAAAAGCAAATTTATAGTGATATAAGATTCATCAAAGTGAAATAAAATAGTTAATAAAAAAACACAAAATGTGACTCATCACAAAACAATGAACTCATTCTTCCAGTAAAATCATACAGTCAGAGAGGTCCTTCTGGTTCAAGCTGTTACACAATGTGTTGTAAAACTCAGACAGAGGAGAGTGTTCACTCAGTGGGTATATTTGTTTCATTATTTAAATCCTTTTCTTTTTATTTCTTCTCAACTCTTCTGTCACATCAAGCTGTTTCTGACTCCAGCAGCTCTGATGTTGAGCAAGGCTACCAGCACTGCCAACGATGTGGTCATAAACATAGAGAAGTACGTGTTGTGTGTGTGTGAGTGTGTGTGTGTGTTCATAAACAATACTAATTCTCTGGTGAGACCAGTTTCTGTAATGAGACAGATGGGTCCTGCCTGAAGTTAGCTATCAGCATGACTGCAGGCAATGTGTGTGTGTGTGTGTGTGTGTGTGTGTGTGTGTGTGTGTGTGTATGTGTGTGTTTGTTTGTGTGTGGGAAATGAAAACGAGTGTGTGTGTGTGAGGTGTTATTCTCCTATTCCTAGCCTGCAGGCTTAATCAAAGAGGAGCCACAGATGTCTTATTGACACCAATTAGTTTCTGTCTCATGACACACACACACACACACACACACTCGTTTTCATTTCCCACACACAAACAAACACACACATACACACACACACACGCACACACACACACACACACACACACACACACACACACACACACACACACACACATAAATACACATGTACTAAAGTATGAACACACATTCACATTTTCATTTCACAGAGTTGATGTGACTTGAATTTGAGACTATTTATGGCCTCTTTTCGAGGAGTCGAGGAATGCGGTTGATTCACAATTCACAAAAACATACCAGTCCGATGGCTTGTGTGTCTACGTGAGTGTGTGTGTGTGTGTATGTGATAATACCAAGTCTGATGAGACAGGACTGAAGACATCCATTAGCTAATGGATCTCTTCTCTCTTGTTTTTTCTACTCTCTCCCCTTCTTTTATCCCTCTCATCCTCCCTCCATCACCACATCACACTCCCAGTGCACTTAACCCCATCAGGAAGAACACACAAGAACCACACACACACACACACACACACACACACACACACACACACACACACACACACACACACACACACTTACCCCCACCCTTCTCCCTCCTCCTTCCTCCTCCTTCAGCTGGATTCAAAACCTTTATTTACACAGGCTGTGCATGCTGACAGTACGCCTTCTTTTGGGTTTGGCTCAGCTTACAGAACAGTTTCAAAATCAAGAATATGACCATTCATGCCATATTACAGCAACACAGGACAATGAAAAGTGGACAGAGCAGCTTTATAAACCACAAATGTGGAGTGTTGCTGTAAGACATGAACATAGCCAAGTACTTTTGGTGTTTGTAGAATGTATGTAAATATGTTCAATTAACATATGATGAATATATTTAATCACATATGTTTAAGGATCCCCTTCAGACATGTATTAAGACATATAAAAATCCTCAGCTTGGAATATGTAAGAAAAGTGTAATTACCACTTTAAAATCCTTAAAATGACTCCTACTCATTTTCCCTCATTAAAAATGCTGAATCTATGAATAGGTAAATATATTTAATTTCAGAAGTTTAACTGCTGTGCAACAGCAGGGCGCAATAATCTAACTTCAAAGCTGATGTTACTCCAACACTGTTCCTCTTTGTTTGCCCTTTATACTTTATATGTTTGTTCCTAATTCTATCTAATGATGGCTGTTCCAGTCTAATGATTGTCACGTAGCAAGTTGTGATAGGAGGTACTTTAATTATGATGCCAACAGTGTAGATTTTGATTAAAAAAAACAAAAATTTTCCATGAGGAAAGAAAGACATATGCTTAAAGCTGCTATAATCTATATTTTTATAATAACAATGAGTTTATAACCTTCATTCACAGGAGTGATAGATGTGCATGTTCACAAGAGTGGCAGCCAGCTTGCCTCTCTCTGTTGCTTTTCAAGGCAACTGCTGAAAGCATCTTTTAGTCAGATAAGCGAATAACATGGATTCAAACTTTGCATGCTATGGCATTGAAACCTTAACAATGTTTCACGACGAATCATGAACTGTTGATGGAGGGCCTTTGGTGCAGCCCCACCCTCAGCCATTGAGCCTTATATCCTTTTGCATTGGGTGATGATTTCCTAATTTGCCAGAAGCGTCACTAAACCTCAGAGAATGGATCTAAACCATATATGTATTCAGCTGTCGGGTTTATAAACTGATAGCAGAGTGAGACTTGGTCCAGTTAAGAAAAAGCTCCCATCTGCACTCCCACACTCTGTGTCTTTAGGTGGTTGAGGATGACTGTTTGTTTAAGGCAGTAAGGAGGAGGAAATGTGGAGGAAAGATGCAGGAAGGAGTTAACAAAGCAGAGGATAAGAGGAAAGAAAGAGAGAAGAAGGTATCAGAGAAGGGAAAGATGTGGAGAAAAGGAGGATGACATGATGACAGCGTGTAGAAAGCGGAGCGGGTGAGCAGAGATGCAATCTTCTATCGACAGAAAGGTGATGTTGCTGTATGATTTAACAATCGAGAGCTGAAGAACAATAAAATCTAACTGCCACTGTGTGTGTGTATGTTCAAAGGTTTGGCCTGCACATTTGAAAGAGGAGTGCTAAAGCTAAATACAGACGATGACTCCCATCACTGATGACACTCCAAAACC
The DNA here is from genome assembly GCA_029490765.1 of Euthynnus affinis. Classification (NCBI taxonomy): domain Eukaryota; kingdom Metazoa; phylum Chordata; class Actinopteri; order Scombriformes; family Scombridae; genus Euthynnus; species Euthynnus affinis. The sequence goes on from CM055854.1 coordinate 16,085,852, forward strand.
ACTTGTAACACACACTCTCACAGATACTGAAACACATTCACACACACTCATAACCACTCACTTAAGTGGAGGGTTTGAAATTGAGCTGGGACTTGGAATGAATACTCCAAACAATTATCTTTCTCTCCTGCATCTAGTAATCCATTTCCCATGAATATATTCACATCTGCCTCTTTTTTTCCCTCCCCCAGTCCTCCTCCTCCTCCCCTCCTCCTTCTCTCTCACACATTGTCACCTCCCTCTTCTCTCCACCCTCACAGATGATGGTGTCTGTCCCTTAGGCTTTGGACAAAACTTGACAATACTATGTGACTGTACTTCTGATTTATGGCAACAGATGCCTGTCACACACTGTCCACACTGAGGTTACCATCGGCTGCAAGTGACGCACCACACCATGTTGGCAAGATGACAACTATAATGTGGCTTCCTCCCTTTTTTATATCATTTGAAGTCATGGGAGTAATTTTAAGGCCAACAGTGTTGACTTTTATAGAAAAAACAAGCCACCAGAAATTTTCCATGAGGACAGGAAGACATATCAAGCTCATTACACTATTTTTTAAAATTTATTTCATAACATAAAAACTAGGCCAGCAAGGCAGTTTGTTTAGTACTGCTATGGCAGAAGGGACAAAACTTCTGCCAAAGTGAGCTTGTCTACATTTCAGAGTCCTGTATCACAGCTGGTAGTGTGAGATGTGGATTGAGGGGTTGACTGGTGTCATTGCCTATTGTGAGTGCAAGGCATGTGATGTCTCTGTCGTTTATGTCTGAGAGGTTGGGCGCAGGGGAGTGGATGATTTTGGAGGCAGCATGTGCGATCCTGGTAAGTTGGACAACAGAAAGTGCTCTGAGATTGCAGAAGACATGGAGTCTCTCTACCGGGATTGTTTATGGATATCAGTGATGTGTTGATCAAAGCTGAGTTTATTGTCTAAAGTGATTCAAAGGTATTTGAAGCTGTTGACCTGTTCTACTGTCTTGCCACAGACAGAGTGAGGGGTGTGTTTGATATGTTAATGACCAGTTCTTTTGTTTTGTCCAGTTGGAGGTAGTAGTGCACCATTGTGTGAAATGAGAAATGGAGTGTTGATAGGCTGTGATGGAGTTATTGTTGTTGAATGGTCCCAATATGGCAGGGTCATCAGAGCATTTCTGGTATATGGCGATGGGTGAAGGGCTGATGCAGTCGTTTGTGTAGAGTGTAAAAAAAGGGACTGAGGAAACAGGTCTGAAGGGTGTTGGTGTTTGTGATAATGGTTGATTACTGCGCCTATTCTTACAGTTAGTGGTCTGTTGCTAAGGAAGTTATGGATCCAGTGGAAGAGGACTGGAGGAATGTGGAGGATGGTGGAGTTTCTTGATTATCTTGTGGCGTTGAATTGTACTGAAGGCAGAGCTGAAATCGATGAAGAGAATTGAAGCGAAGTTGCCAGGTGATTCCAGATGTTGGAGGATAGAGTGGAGGAGACATGCCATAGCATCCTCTATCCGCTGTTTGGCCCTGTAGGCAAACTGATATGGGTCAAGCTGTGGTCTGACAGCTGGTAGGATGGTGCGCAGGATCAATTTTTCCAGGCATTTCATGGCTATTGGGGTGAGTGTGACCGGTCAGTAGTGGTTGGGTTCAGAGGGATGAGGTTTCTTTGGTACTGGTATGATGGTGGATGTTTTCCAGAGGGTGGGATTTGGTGCTATCCTATAGGATTCCTAGAAGATGGAGTAGAGGATGGGGGAGAGCTCAGTGGCGCAGAGCTTGAGCACCCTAGCTGGGATGCCGTCAGGCTCTGGTGCCTTGCCAGGTGTGCGCCTGCCCAGCTGCTGTTGGACATCCTCCATTGTGAAGAGTGGGTATATGGGTTTGTGAGAGGGGAGGGCACTAAGCAGCTTCTCTCAGGCAGCAGAGTGGTTGTGGAAGTCAAACCATGCATAGAAGGTGTTGGCAAAGGTGGTGGGATCTGTGATTGTGGAATGGTCTTGAATTGAATGACAAGTTGCTGTTCTTACTTGTTTTGTGCCCATGTTGCTAAATCCTTGCTCCAATTTGTTTTTATATTTGAGTTTGGCATTGATAATGCCATTCTTGATATGTCTGTTAAGTGTTTTAAGGGGGGGGCAGTCCCTGTGCTGAAATGACTTCAGCTTTTCTTTCGGGCTGCACTTAATATGGGAGGTGATCCAGGGTTTGGTGATAAGTGATAAGTGATATTCTGTAGTCTGTGCATGCCAATGAGCCTTGTAATTGTGTGATGCACAGAACACTGACATGGATGCTAACATGACATGACAGACTGTGTTGTTTCAACCAAGCATGTGCCCAAAGAGGATTACAGAACTGACAAAGCTTTGTTTAGGTGAAGGTGGGGTGCTTGATCAATTAGATTAAAATCATTTTAACAATACAACAATACAGACTGTCACAAGGAGCAAAGCATGCATTTTATTTGATTAAAATTCAGTTTGTTTGACATAATAATAAAGATTAACCACTATTTTATTTGCCCTTCCATTACTGTAATATTACTGTTATATATAGTCTAATTAGTCATCTCTCTCTCTCTCTCTCTCTCTCTCTCTCTCTCTCTCTCTCTGTGTGTGTGTGTGTGTGTGTGTGTGTGCTCTGCTCTGTTTTGTTCTGGTCTTGTCTTGTATTTTATTTACTTACAGCACCCATTCTCTTGATGATCTGTGAAGGATTAAATTGTCAGATTAATCTGGAGAGGTGACTACTGGAATGGTCATCACTTACTACTTTAAGATATTATCACCCACTGCCAGGAAGTGGAGATTATCAATGAGATGTTTCCCAGAAATGGTGTGGTGACTGGTGATAACATCATCCTGTTGATATTTACAAAGAAAAAAAGAACATTAAAGGCAATGTTTCTGGTCTGCATAGTGATGATGTCACTGCCTATGTGCACACAGTGTCAGACTACAAAATGTGAATATGGTATCATCACATTGCATTGGGAAAATAGAACCCACCCCAGTCATTTCAAGGATCTCTCTCTCTCTCTCTCTCTCTCTCTCTCTCACACACACACACACACACACACACACACACACACACACACACACACACACACACACACACACACAGTGCTCTTGTGTTAAAGGCCAGGAGTAAAAAGTCAAATGTCAAGGTTATGAGTTTCTACATGAAACTGTGATTGGACAGTTGGCTAAATGTTGCTTGTTGCAGAAAAAAATATAAAACGTATCTTAAGTTCCTTTTGTGATTTGTTATGTACGTGTGTGTGTGTTAATATATACATTCACCGAGCACTTTATTAGGAACACATGTGCAATCGAATGCAATCCAATACAACAGCTCTGCCATAAATTCCACTTTTACAAAGATTATACATTTTCAGTTTTTGTGAGGTGATAATTCTACTTTACGTTTATTATTGAGGTTGTAATAGATGGGTGTATGCTGGAGTGTGTTACACTGAAAAGAGTTCCTAATATTTTTCCCACTCCATTAACATACATGAGGGGTGCAAAAAATTAGGAACTCAGCAACCAGGACTAGGAACAACAGGATATATTTAGAAGTGAATGTGGCAAATGACAAAGTTGATCAACCTACTGGCCATCAGTGCCTAACAGCAGTTTTTTGTGTCAGCACCCTGAACAACGGTTTGTTTATGTAAAAGTGGCTTTTTCTCTGTGTGTTAATTTTTGCTATCTCTATGCTAACCCTGTTGTTTTCACATTTATTTGCAGCAGTGCAAAGTGTCTCACAGAGCCTCACATTCACCCGCATAAAGACGTTGATTTACCAGTAGGGAGCAGTTTGACACCAACCTGACATTACTGCATGACCTACCACATGGAAAGTTTTATGTTTATTCCAAACAAAGTGCTTTTCCTGCTGCAGGAAAACTTAAACCGCATCAGTTACTGTGTCTCCATGTAGTTTTATCACTGAATTCCAGACCAATATCATGTGATTGGAACAGCAGATGTAGGATTTTGACCTGAGTCTATGTGGAATTACTATGTTATTTCAATCAACAATAAAAAGTAAGAAAACAGACATTTATTTATGAGAAATATGTGTCACTTTAACCTCTCAGGGCAGAGCTCACTCCCCCATAATGCTCTCTGTCTCTCTCTGAGGCAGTGTTGCTACCCAGTTGACCATGAGAAGTGTGGGTGTATGTAAGTTTGTGTGCATAACTTCCTCATATTAGCTAATTTGTTAATATTTGGGCAGAGGGAGCTTATAACCCAACACACACACACACACACACACACACACACACACACACACACACACACACACACACACACCCGTGTTTTTACAGTTTCTCAACAAATCCCCAGTGCAGCCTTCTGAAGCTCTCGGCTGCCAGCTGAGTGCTCAGACAGGAGGTCTGCAGCCTTCACTGACCCCCTCAGGGACCCCTGGGAGCCTCTTTCAGAGAACCATGGCTCAAGTGTGTAACACCGAGCCTGTGCGAGGTTTAATCTCCTGCTGCTCCTGATGCAATAAACACAGAAACACACCACCGGGGATCGAACAGTTATCAATAGTTTGTCAGCTGCCATGGACTTTATCCCTTCCATGCAGCTGGAACTGCATCTTGCAGAACCCACAGCCTCTTACTAATGCAACATGGAGTCCAAAAAATACATTGTTGTTTTCTCAGCAACGCTACAGTCAAGTTGTCTAAATAAAAACAATATTTTTGATGAAAACAAGCTACTCTCTTCTGAAATAATCAACTGCTTATACTGATTAGTTTTAATCACTATGGTTCAACAGACTCATTTTTAACGCAACTTTGAAACTTGACCTGTGTACTGACTCCAGCACTGCACTTAACACACAGACAAGCATAACCAAGCATCCAGACCCTGGATTTTGTATATATTAAAGACCTTGCACACCTGTGGTTCACATACACAGCTGTTTTCTCTTATGCTGTCTTCTTAAGACTGTGTGGGTGTGTACAGATTGTGCTCGATTGTCCTCTCTCTCACTCTCCCATTAATTTGTTGGGAAAACAGCTAAGAATCTTATTTTATTAGTAGATGAAGTTTGTTGACATCATGTAATTGCCAGTGTAGCTCCACCCACCTTTAATCTGACCAGAACTCTGATCAGCAATAATATGTGAAAACACCCGTGTGGGTGTGCAGGGCCTTTAAAGTATGTTTTATTCCAACAAAAATATGAGATATTAAAAGAATAGTGTTTTTGAAATCAATCTCAAACTAAGTTGACATATTTAATGCGTTCATCCATGTTTAGCTATACAGCAGATAAGTTGACTCATAACCACAAAAATTTGATGTATTACCCCAAATGTCACCTGCCTGACAATACAGAACTATTTAAGTCTTTACCTTCTCAATTTAAACTGCTGAAGGAAAATTCTGGTCCAGGCCTATCTGAGATTTAATGACAATTCAATACAGAGGTAGAAAATAATTTGAGGAGATCAAGGCTTACCAGATGTTCAGTTCTGCATTAATTAAATGCAAGAGGCTCCGTTGGTTGAGACGTGTCACCTCAGCTGCTGGTGAGATGATGAAATACAATCCAGGAAAGTCAGTTTGAGTAATAGATCCATGATTTTGAAAGCTTATCAGATGCCAAAACACTGCACAGCTGTTTATAATACTACGAGGGCGGACAACTCTGGAAAGTTATTGCAGTAAGAAACATTTTATCCTCTCAATAATCATCAGGTAAGCAATAGACATACAGCATTCATGTTAAAAGTAATTTACCAGGAATGGACACATTAATCTGACTGGCCAACCAAGCATCTTGATGGATGATGCCAACTTGCGTTCAACTTTTTGAACAATGTTATTATTTTTAGCATTGGCAACCCACTGTGCTAACAGCGCTCTCACTAAAATACATCAGGAGGCTGCGTAAATCATGCAGCACTGTTGTCTTTCTGAAACATCCTTAAGGGATCAGGATGCTCTGACAGAAATGCTTGTTGGATGGTCCAACAACATTGGAAACCCCCTCCCCCACACTAATGACAATGGGGATATTTACACCCTCTTCATGCATCAGTTAGCCAGAGATGGGTGGGGTTTAAACTTCTCTTTTGACTCTTCTTTTTACATTCTTCACACAAATGTTTCTGTTTCTTTTTTGTATGTTCAAACCAATAAGCTCTTCCAAATTAAACAACCAAATAGGTTGTTCGACCATTTGCACTCCAGAACGACACATAGAAGCTTTTTCTAATCTGGTGCCCCTATCGGCAGTAATCTGCATAACAGCATTATTTACATGTGCTTTACATGTGCCAAAACTGTTACCAATCACTATTAAACCTTAATTATGATGTGACAATATTGTGGTTAAGGTCTTGTTAGGTTTAGGCACAGAAACAACTTGGCTAGGTTTAGTGAGAGATCATGGTTTCGGTTAAAATGATCACTTTGTTGAGTGAAAGTGTTGTTAGAGTGAAAGAGTAAAGTTAGAGTAAAGTTGGGTGACCTTCGTCATCATGGCTACAATAATAGCCATAGGGTTAAGGTTAAGGTACAATTGTTTTCAAAAAACTGTCCCAACTTGGTTGGAAATGTGACACTTGCAGTTGGAAATGGATAATGAACAGCATTATCCTGTGGCAAACCAACCTACCACCTCCACATGAGTAGATTTGTCAACTTGTATAGATGTCATCTCAACTGCACCACTGCTTTATTATGGCCGCTAGATGGCATCTGTCACTGAAATGTAACTATACGTTGCTTTTGGGCAACTGGCATTATGACATATTGACATATTGTGCCATTTTTCTTGGGAGGACAGTCTGGTTAAAACAAGTGCAACACTATGAATGTCGTTATGGCGAGACTGTCTGTATGTGCGCACTGTTATCCCTACATTTAAACCATAATTGTGTCATAATTGTGTCTATGACAGCAGGATTTTTGCCCCGCCTTTAAATGCAGTCAAAAAAGCTAAAAACACTTTTGCCATTAACATCAACATGGTTGTCAGGTCTGCAACCTTGTTGACCATTTTCTTGATTGAACACTGGTGGAGGAGACGATATGAGATTTTTGTAACTATAATTATTGTAATATGAATTGGAGACCTCTCCAATTAAATTGCTAGGATTAATGATATCCTTTCTTTTTTTCTCATTGTGTAAAATATAAAAAACCCAACAAAAATTAAACAAACACTGGAAGGAATATTTAAATCATCATGTTTAGGAATATCTCAATCTTTCCTCTACAGTGACATCCTAAATTTTAGTCACAGAAGAGTAACTGAACTCCCAACACACACTTTTTGGCTGACAAGAGTGCTTTAACTGACTTCACTTATCACCTCCTAATCTACACACACAGACTAACCCCCCCCCCCCCCCCCCATCCCACGCACACACACACACACACGCACACACACACACACACACACACACACACACACACACACACACCACTACATGCATGCTTCATGCATGCTTCATGCTGTACGTAGCCACACTCAAGTCTACAAGGCCACGTATACAAATATGTGTATAGCACACACTCTCTGGCACACACAGAAGTGGACACACACACACTCACATCCAACTGGGTTGTTTTTCTAAGGGGTGTTTATGTAAAGGAAGTTGGATCCTGAAGCTCGCTGCATACTTCACATTTATGAAGGTTGGAAACGGACCGACTGCTGATATGATTTCACCAAGAAGCAAGCAGGAAAAAGCTCTGACATTCGCATATGGAAGCCATTATCCTTTCTCTACATCGCTTTCTTTCTCTATTTATCTTTACCTCTTCTTCCACCCCCCCACGCCCCCCACTCTCCCCCATTCTCTGCCTTTCTTTCCCTCGTTCCCTTTTCTTTACTGTCAATTCTTTCCTCTCAGTTTCTCACATGCTCACATGCTGTTTGTGTTTATGAGTGCTTGCTTGCACGAGCAGCATGCATGTGTATCTGACGCCTGCTGAGAATTGTTTTTGTGTAGACACAAACATCAGAAATGAGGTGCACGAATGCATAGAAACATGCACACACACACACACACACACACACAAACAAACACACACACACACACACACACACACACACACACACACACACACACACACACACACACACACAGTGAAATGGTTTGATTAACAGCTAGTTGGCTTGACTTTCCTCCCTGGATCAGCCACAGTGTTAGGCATTAAAAACACATAATTTACTATTGACACACCACCAGATCTCGCTCTCTCTCTCTCTCTCTCTCTCTCTCTCTCTCTTTCTCTCAGTGTGTGTGTGTGTGTGTCTATCTCATAAACCCTCCGCCCGACATCCACTCCCAAATGACATCAGAAGAGCGAAGAGTGAAAACACAGTGCATGACTGACAGAGACCAGGACATGAGTAGGAGTAAACCCTGACACTGTGTGTGTGTGTGTAGAGAGAGAGAGAGAGAGAGAGCTCTCACGCCCTGGATGCTGTAATGACACAATCATTTCTGGTTGAACAGAGTTGGTGAAGACAGAAGGCATTCACATAAGGAAAGCAAAGGAAAGCACCTACCACACACACACACACACACACACACACACACACACACACACACACACACACACACACACACACACACAAAATCATGCTGAAAGTGAGATCCACCCTGCCTGACTGCAGCTCGGTTTCCAAACATTGCATCAAATTCCCAGAAATATGACAACAGAAATGTGAGAAGCCAGAGCGAGTCTGTCACTGACCTTGAAGTCCTGCACAGACCGAGGAGTCATCCTAAACTGATATTTTACTTGATTCATGTATGATACTGACCATGTCTTGTTAACAACAACATCCATAACAGATAAATGATAGTCAAGGTTCCAAAATCAACTATTTGTCTGAGAGGTTTTTTCCCCCCTTTCTGTACTCTTTCACAATGTTTTTGGCTTTATTGGACAAATAAAAATGTTCAAAATTAGATATGAACCATTTTGAAAAAAGGTGAACATGATTAAACAATAATTCTCATTACTTATTACAATGTCGGTTTCCATCCAGCATTCCTGTCAGTTTATATTAACATTGTCAAACTGACCCTGAAAGACAGCTACATTGACAGAAATACATGACAATCAGACAGCTTCTAAACAATTCACGAGATAATCTAAATCACTGTATATGGAGGTAAAAATGAATGTGAATACACCCGAAATGTTGGTAATAATCCCTCTTAAAATGATGTGCAGACACATCTGCAGTAAGTATGGTAGGTCAAAGTTGAACATGGAGGTTGTGATGGATAATTACAACAGACAGGTTTGGATAATAATTTCACCATTTTCCTTTGTTTTCTCTTCCAAATAAGTTTGACTAATCTGAGAGTTTGTTTAATGGGGCCTATACAGGTCTACATTCATGCTACTATCCATTCTATTGGAAGACGGTATGATTTACAGTTTAAAAAAAACTCATACTGACTCTTTAAGCAGCCCCTCAGTTCAGCCTCTGTCTGAAACAGGCCGTTTGCTCCTGTGTCTTTAAGGACTCCCTTAAGGCCACTCTGTTCTGATTGGCCAGCTTCCAGAAACTGCCCCTCAGCAGACATCCGTCAGCTCTGGAGGCTACATAAACATACAACAGTGGCACGATTTCACTTCTTTTTCTTGTTCTTTAATTTCATATGTCAACTTCTCAAATAAATCCATACAGAAATCTGATCCAAAATATGCGAGTGGACAACATGAAATACTCATGGAACAACCTTAGCAACAAAATCTATGGAAGGGATGGCCGTTTGATTGATTGATTGATTGATTGATTGATACTTTATTAATCCCCGAAGGGAAATTCAAAGATTTTTTCAAATTTGTGGGCATGTGTAAACAGCTTGATGTCATTATGAGGAGGAAGTAGAGGTAACATTGCAAACAAAGCATTAAAGATGGTTGAATTCCTGACTTTTGACTTTCAGGAAAAGTTTTTACATATATTCGTCTCAAGTTTTGGAACTTTGACCATATTTAACATGGATACCTGACATCATAACAGTATATAATTAACATCACAAAAAACATATGTCCCCTTTAAAACTAGTCTGTATCTCTGTTATCAGCTTGTATCTCTTGCCCATCAAACTTGTTTCTAAACTCTTTTGCCACTTTTTCAGATCTTAGCAATTGATGAGTGCAATGTTAATGCTGATAGGAATAATGGCAAATACCACAGAAAACAAGAATAAATAATGATAATTAACAAAAATTATCCTGTAAAATTCTTCTGATGACAGAAAATTAAACTTGGTATTTCAAGTATCTCCAGCCACTGCTTGACAAAAATAGGGAAACAAGATAAATGCTCTTCCCAATATAAAAGACAGATGTAAATGTAACACACATGTAAGAAAATCCCAAAGCCTTCATAAAAAATCAGTCTGTGGCCTGTCCATCTACCATAAATAGAATAGACTGGGGTCTATTTAGGAAAACTTTCACATTTGCAACACAATAGTCTGAGGTCAACCACATATCACCACCAGAGAGGAGCAGGAGGTAAAGAAAGACTGACTACAAGGGGAGAGACACTGGGACTAACAGAGAGACAAAATAAAATCAAATCTGGCAAAGACAGAAAGGTCACATGCCTCTTGGACTTGTAGGGGTCCCTGGAGTCTTACATTGTTTTACTCCTGCGGTTGTAGCCACAGTGTTGTGTTCTGGTTTGGGTTTGGTCTGATATGTTACTCTATTGAAAACACAGCAGTGGGACAGCCTGGGAATGTGGTGGACAAACTACAGGAAAAATGAGCTGAGAAATGTCGGTTTGTTTGTTGAAGTAGAAAAAGGAGCGTGAAACCACGTGAGTTCATTTCGGGAGAAAGTTGGGGGTTTCATGTTGTCCACAGTCTTCTTCTTTGTGGATTAGCACATGCTGGTTTGTGTGTGTATACAAGTGTGTTTGCGCATGAATATTCATCTAGACAGAGGGCGGGTCTATTCTCCACCCTGTGGTGTGATTGGTAGTTTGCTGTCCTTGTTGATGGATTGATGGAGGCTGCTCTCCTGCGGTTGGTTGAAGGGTTAATCCATCATTCACCTGTCCAGGTGCACTGCAGACATTTACTCTCCTCTGATCTCATCAAGCTTCTAATTCTCTCATTGCATGTCCTCCTCCCACTACATCCTACACTTCCTCAATCCTAACAGTTTTTTGTGCTTTGCTCATGTTGATTATTGGTAACAATATACTCAAATATTCTAACCCTAACCCTAAAACAAGGTTTTCAGTTTTATTTGGAAAAGTTTAATTTTGCAAAATGATTTTATATTTATTCGTTAGTCTTCCAGAATAATGTAATGATGTTTTCTGGTCTGCCAGGTAGCGTATGTCGGACATGCTTTCAGCTTTGAGCCCAGTGAGCCTCTCACATCTTTCACATATCCCAGAACACTGGTAAACTAGTAAATTGTGTTTAATTTTGGGTTGATGGAGAGGTCTGCTTGCTGAACAGAGACCAGTACTGAAAAATATTCCAGTTACAGAAAAAAATGATATAACCTACACATGATGCAGGGATGACAGGGTGTTTATGTTTTACATCTTGCTGGTTCAGACTGCAATCTTTATAAATTTATACACTAGGGTCATTAATGTAGGAATGGGTGATTGCAATGTTTGTGTGTTTTCTGTACATATCATGAGCATTTTTCCCAATGTACATATGGTAATGCTTTTAATATCATCTGGATTTTATGTTTTTTGTCTATTTTTCCTCCTGTGAAAGCACACAGAGCTGTTTTCTTAAGAAAATATGCTATACAAATAAACCTGAACTTGCACATGCTGTACATATTTTGTGGTCTTGTAAGTTGAGCGTGCTAGTGAGGCTACCAGCAGCAAGCCGTGCTAAAAATGCATGTACTCATGGTGTTGCAAAGTGTTTTGGACACTAGTGTCATCACATGGCTTACGTTAAAGGAATAGGTTGTGCCGTGCTGTCTGGTAGATCATATACAATAATTTACCTCTAATGGTTGAAGAATGACGGCCTACAAGGAGACGCTTTGGCCCGCTTTGGCCCGGTACACTCAAGATCACCCAAACTGCAGCTTTTCAAGCTAAATCTCCACCACATAGTGTTGCGTTCACTTGCATTTCAGTGTTTCTGAGCAGCACCTGCAGTGCACTGTGATTGTCTGGCACCTTTTAAAGGGCTGACGTGTGTGCTAAAGAAGATACACCAATTCCAGTTGTGAATTCTTCCCATCTGGACTGTTGGTATTGTAAATTTTTATTTGATACAAATACTATCTTAGTTTGCACGGCTGCAGCATAAACACATTTTAGCAGCATCATTGCCATGTTTACAACAACTGGGAACAGCTTAACTTTAATTCTTATGGGGACTTTAATTCTATTATATAAACACACACAGAGGCACAAAGACCCACAACATGCCTCCATTCTTCTTGTACACCCACCTCTTGCCTGATTCCCTTTCCCCTCCTCTCCCATCACCCCTCACCCTTTTACCCCGTGCTTCCCTCCACCCCTTGTCCTATTCAATTATGTTGTAGGCCAGTGTACTCGAGGCAGCTATGCTGGTGGTGGTCCAAAGGAACACACCTACCACACACACACACACACACATGCCACACACACACACTCAGACGGACACTGCGAGGGTGGTAATCCCACTTTCTGTGAACCATGTGGAAGCCATTGCTGTGTAATCTGTTGTAATTGTGTTGTATTTAAGAGAGAGCTGGTCTACATTACCTACTTCATTACCATGCTGTGTATGTGTGTGTGTGTGTGTGTGTGTTAGAAGACATGCAAGAGACAACGGGAGAAAGGGAAAGGGATCTGCAGTACGAAGAAAAGATGCAGAAAATTAAAATAGATACAGTACTCCAAAAGAAAAGAGACTATTTACACTTTGTCACATTTTTCATCCATTATATCATATCCCTCTGAAACATTTGAACACAGCTATAACCTAAAGTGTGTAATGTGAATTAAACATGCCAGTTGTGCTCTGGCTGTACAGACATATACTTTACACACACGTAAACCCACACACCATTTCAGACGCAGATTGCATAATTACACATAATGGACTGAAGGCTGCTAGCACTCTTAACGTAAGTCTAGCGTGTATGTAACTACACAGACCACACTGTGTGTAGTTTACCTGTAAACAAGCTGAAATGAGCCATGTAATATATGCTGCTTGGTTGAGTCGATCATTCAAAGAAGCTTAAATTAAATAGTGGTACATTATGAGGCTAGAAATCCAGCTGGACTTGTGTCTTTGCAGGTCTTGGCTGGCTGACATTAAACATTTTCTAGAGCCCAGAATCGTGGTTGATGAAGGATGAATGTGTGATCATCACCATCACAAAAATATGAATGAGAAGTCACACAAATATCAAATATTGCTCTTGGGTTGGGCTACAGTTTGTAACACTTTGAAAACTAAACTAAATGTGATTTAATTTTATGATTTGGGTACCTTTATGTAGCTTTTGAAAAATCACATTTTCACCAGGATTGTCTCCTTTTTCAATAAATAAAACTTGTTATATTGTTTTTTGAGATGCCATTATTCTAAAAACAGCAGCAACAGCCCACAGCTTTGAACCCAGCTTGTAAAGTGTCAGAGATTTGATTTGTTGAGTTTTCAAGTATTATGTGGGAGCTTAAATGATTTGTTTCTTCAGTTACAGCAGAGGGTAAAAGCACAGTTTTGCGAAGGTGAAAGTTTAGTGTTGTTCTTTTATTATTTAAGGAAGTTTTGGTTTGGTTGTATTTCACATAAGAAGCAAATATGCTATTTGCTATAATAATACCATTGTGGAGTATTAGGCAAGTAAGCAAGTTGACAGTATTTCATCATGCTTTCTATCTATCAATTGTGAAAAGATCTTTATGTTTCAGTAACTTTTGTATCAATATAGAAATAGAAATGTTAATGTTTGAGTACTCTGTCTCTCAATATTCTTTGTTGCGAGTGTTTTTGTTTCTATGCTGTATTATTTTTACTTATTACTTTTTTTAAACCACACTTGTACAGCAGACTAGAATAAATGTACATTCATGTGCATTGTTCAGTGCCACATAACAATCACAGTCTTACTAATCATCTATCCCAGATGAAAGTTTAAAGTGCATATAACAGCCATAATCACACATTAATTGTACATACAGTACGTTGTGTTTTAAAGATTGTGCAATGAGGCAACACAGTGAATAGAAGTCAAGTAAGTCCAGTGGCTGTTCTGCTGATGAGAATAAGCTAAAAACTTTCTGAGAAGTGCAGCCAACCACCTGCTTTGTCCTCGCTGGTCTGAGATCAGCCCTCCTGGATGAATCGGCAGTGGAGCCTCCTAGCGGCATCACTCACAGAAACTGCTCACAAGCCAGGCTTGCCAATGGAGCAGTGATCGATGCACTGAGTTCCTGGCTGCACACTCACCACCATCCATCCTCAGGAGAGAGTCAAAGAGAGAGAAAAGAGGGATAGAGGATAGAAAGATGGAGATGTAAGCATCGAGAGAGACAAAGAAGATACTCAGTAAAAGGTCCAGTCTCTCAGCACCCTGCAGAGTGAGATAAATAGGAAGGGCAGGCTGATACATGAGCTGATGAATGATTGAGCTTACACATTCCCCAATAGCCTTCCCATCACCTTCCTCCTCTACACACATCCTCACTCCCTCTGTTTATTTATTTACTTCAGCAGAGCAGCGTGGGACCAGAGAGGAGAGGTGATGAATGGAATGGAAAGTCATACAGGGCAGGAGCAGGATTTGGACTCTGTGTATATGAGTGTGTGTATGTGTGTGTGTGTGTGTGTGTGTGTGTGTGTGTGTGTGTGTGTGTCTGTATTTCTATTCTTGTGAGAACCAGTTTCAGGCCTTTCAAATAATAACATTTTTGGGAAGAGATGTAACTTTGGTCAGTCTGCAATTCATCCAGAGGCCAGTTTATGGTAAGTAAATTGGGGTATAAGTTTAACGATGAGATTAGAAGAAGCAGTAACCACCAGGAGCCAAATTTTGAGGCCAATGTGGAAGTGCCTCAAGTTCCAGTTCCTCCGAGAAAAGACTCACTGCACTGACGTCAGTGGGAAAGACCCCAACTTTTCTCTCAAAATACAAAGTCAATCTTTTTTTTTTCTTTCCACAACAAGTTGTGGTCTTGCTGGTGTATTTACTTTTAAAAACCATGCTGAGGAAAAATGTTGAGATCTGTGTTACTGAAGCTGAGTCACAAGATTATGTAGCAATGTAATCCTGGTGCTTTGCAATGTTGATTTACACTTTGAACAGAGTAAATTTACCACAACTCTGATGCATAAAGAAAAGACATTGGTAATACAGAGTTGATATTGAAAGTGAGAGGAGAAGAAGGAAAAAGATCCATCTACCAGCAGCTCTAAAGCTCACTAATTGACATGTTATTCTTTAATCTTCACATCTGTACAGACCAAGCAGCAACTACTCCAACTTGAGGCTGAAACCAATGAGGAAGTACCTTAAAGTGCAAAGCCACCGACAGCCCCTAAATGCTTGCTCCAGTTCAATTCAATTCAATTCAATTTTATTTATATAGCGCCAAATCACAACACAAAGTCATCTCAGGGCACTTTTACATGGAGCAGGTCATGACCACGCACGCAGTTGACTCCCATTCAAAGAATGTCAGCTTCTCTCTAGAAATACTAAGTCAATAAGTTTTTTCAATGAGTCATTATGGTCTCAATTGCTAAATTCAGGCCCTCTAAGTGTGCTGGTGGTCATTTTGGAAATTATTGCTCCGTTAATAAGATCTGAAAGTGTATAGTAGCTTTGATATCTGTCATGTAGGTGCTGATTGAAAGCTGTGATTGACTCAGACTATTGTCACAATCAGACAATAGCTCAAGTATGCACTGCTTGGTGTTCCCAGTAAGCTAACATCCATCCTTTTGCACGAGGGGAGAGGGGAGTTGGGGGCGGCTGTGGCTCAGGAGGTAGAGTGAGGTAGAGCTGCGCCATCAGTGTGTGAATGAGTGTGAATGCTTAGTTTCCTCTGATGGGCAGGTTTGGTCCTTGTATGGTAGCCCCTGTACCCATTCAGCGTATGAATGGGTGAATGTAATTCATAGTGTGAAAGCGCTTTGAGTAGTCTGAAGATTAGAAAAGCGCTATACAAGTATGGTCCATTTTATACACTGCCACATTTACACTGAGCATGCATATATATCTATAAAAGTCAAGGCAGTCGAGACAGCATCCTCTTCATCCTGCTACATGCCAGAACACTCTTCTTTCTTTAAACTTTGCACATGACCAACTTTTGCTCAATCAAAAATCAAACTTCATTTTTTCAGTGTTGTCATTCATTTCTCCTCCAGGAAAACAGGAGCTTGTCACAGCAGGAAGAACCTGGGAAGGTCACCAGGCCATCACACAAACACACACTTGCATAACTGTTGGTGGCAGTTTAGAGTCACCAGTTCAACTGACTTGCATGTCTTGAGTTGAAACTGGAGCGCAAATAAAAAATGAACATAAGCACAGAGAATGCAAACTACTAATCGGCTCACATAATGTGAAGTGAATTTTAGAGCTAAAATTGCATAAGCCAAAATCACAAATCACAAATTTGCCTCATAGGGATTTACAATCTGTTCCAATAAAACCCTTTAAAAAGGAAAAAAAATATTTTTCTTTTCATTTATAATTTACAGTTGGCTTGATTCAATCCTACCTCCTAAAAATGTCATTCAGTAATAGTACTTTTTTCCCAAATGTTTTTCCCAATTACGTTATGAAATATATTCATTGCCTAAATTATGTTCACTGGCAACTTTTGCTGGACAAAGTGCAGGACTTTGGCACTGGAGACTGAGGTTCACTTCCTGTTATTCCAATCAATAAAAAAGTTATGTGCATTAGATTGGAATGACACAGGAAAATAGTATTAAACACGCTAACTGAAATACTTGGTGGAGAAGCCTTTTGTTTGCAATGACAGCTTCAAGACGTTTCCTGTACAAAGTAACTAATCTCTCACAGTATCCAGGGGGGATTTTGGCCCATTGTTCTAAGGAGACAGTCTTCAAATGTTGAAGATTTTTTACTGTGTGTCCAAAACTTTTTTTTCCTGTGTCAGTCCGATTTAATGCACATAACAATTTTATTAATCGGAATGTTATGATTTCGTTAGCTATGTTGGCTTATTGAGTTAATACCAATGTCTGGTCTTAATTTCATATGAAGAGATGTTTAATCAAAAACAAGTTGACGTGTTGAACACTTATTTCCCCCACTGTGAACGTGACTAATTTCTAGGAGTTAGACTTGTGTGATTGCACACAAACGCAATAGAAAGACTGAGCAAACTGAAATAATGACACATCTGCAAGAGCTGAAAATGTTTCAGCTTTTGAGGCTGTGTGACTAATTCATAAATGTGAATGAGAACAGTCAGAGTTGTCACACGAAAACACACACACACGTGCACGCACACACGGTGAATAAACTACGTTGTATTTGAATGAACCTTCACAAACCTCTAGTGACAAAAAAAATCCTGCTTTTAGATTTTGAAGGAATTGTATTGAAAGTGAAGTCAGCTGAACTGTAGTACCAAGAAGTCTTTGTTGCTGTGGGAAGATGGAAGGCAAACAGATTTTTGAAGAAAACAATGCAATGTGGGGCTCTGATCCCTTTCTCTTACTCTCGTCTCCTCTCCCCTCGTTTCCTTTTCTCCTAGCTTCCTCCATACAGATTTGACGTACAGAGAATTTTGTTTCGATGTGTGAACGTTCAGCTCTTTGCACTCACTGGTCTATTTACAAAGCAGTCCAAGTGTTATGAAAAATGTGTGTGTGTATGTGTGTGATTTTGCTTTGCTTGTGTATAAATGTTTACATGTCTCTGGAATGTTCTGAAATGTGATCTACTCTCAGGAGAGTGCCAACAGCCACACACACACACACACACACACACACAGCTCTGGTGAACATTACTGGTTGGGTGTCCTGGTTATACGGTTGGTTAGATCAGTTTATTCAGTGCATTCCTCATCTGTCCAAAACCGAACACTCAGTGAAGAAATGTCCTGGAGAGATTTACTGTCATGCTACACACACACATCCACACACACACATATAATATGACATTATTGTGGTGTGGGTTGCATCAGGCTAGAGGGACAAATAATGAATCAGAGCTTGGATAAGCTGAATTGACCTCCTGTAAAACAAATTCTGGAGAGCGACAGAGGCACCACTTGATCTCAAACCCCTACCCCACCCATGTAAGACACACACACACACACACACACACACACACACACACACACACACACACACACACACACACACACACACACACACACAGGATAGTGGCCCAGGGGTGAGTACAGTTGGTCTGTTTGACAACTAATGAAGCAGGCCTCAAAGACAAGATGACACACACACACACAAGCACACCGCCATCCATGACTCTGAATAACAATCACAACAAATGAAAGTGGCTGTGAGGGGGAAACTTTCCTCATTGTCTGATTTAATTTGAGTCTTATTTAACGAGTTGAGAATCAAACGTCGGATAAGGGGGTGGGCGGTGGGCGAGGCGCAGTGCGGTGCAGCAAGGCGCAGAGACGACAACAGATGCTGAGAGGGGGAGAAGAAGAAGAAGAAAACGACAGAGAGACATCAGACTCCATCAGTCTGAAAATAGAGCAGTTTTTTGTTTTATCCGACAGGGAGAGGTGTCGATAATTAGGCTCTGTCAGGTAGAGTGGGGAGTGTGCGTTTGTGTGTGTGTGTGTGTGTGTGTGTGTATGTGTTAGTGTGTGTGTGTCTTCCTGGCAGTATGTGCTGAGAGCATTGTAAATGCAGGGGTAATGGTTGTCAGTGTGTGACATCTATAAATGGCCCTTTAGTTCTTTTCTCAGCACTACATTGACATACACACACCCTCTCTCTCTCTCTCTCTCTCTCTCTCTCTCTCTCTCTCTCTTCCTTTCTCACACACACAGTCAGCACTATACTACTAAGTTACAGCAAATCTTCATTTTCATGTTCATCGACTTAATTATCATCAGCGCCAACACACATCAGCTCCTTCACTCAAGGGAGTAACACCGCGAGGAAGGAGGCAGGAGGTTCCCATGCAGCTTGATAACATCACGTACCTGTAAATAAAAAGACTGCATGAACCTATTTGACTGTCAAATTATTGTAATAGATTATTTTTTTTCTTATAAAGGAAGAGTTTTATTTCAGAAACATGAGATACAGTAGCAGTAATCTCAAAAAGTCACTCTTGCAGTCATTCACTTGGATAACAAAATTAATATCCACTGGTGGACAGTGTTTTTATACAGCTTTTGGGGTGTTGCATATTATTAGATAAGATAAGATAAGATTTTTCTTTTGGAATATAGGTTTTAAAAGTTGTCTGTCTTAGGAAGTTTTGATGTAATTCATGTATGGTGTACAAGTAGGTTTGCAGCCACCAGTTTTTATGCGTATTTTCAACATTTGGCTGAGGTGGAAAAGTTGGTATATCCACTCCACTGGACCGAAGTCGATAAAAAGACAGAGAGGAGGTGTTGGGTGTGTATGAAACCAGAACATCATGGTTTTGATTCTGGATGGGGGCTTTAGTTGCATGTCAACTTCTCTGTATCACCAAAGGAGCAGATAAAAGCACAACAGAGATCAAAAAGAAGGAGAGAAAATGAAATCTGAGGTTAGAAAGGTCAATTATGTACCAGTGCGACGGGTGCTTGATCATTTATGTAATCTTGTCACGTTCTGTCATTTATGACCGTGTAAGGATTGATAGAAATATGCACTGATTATATTTGTTTTTTGTGAAAGTTCAGAAATTTGCTGTTAGCAACTTAATGAAAAACATAACTTGTCTTGTTGATTTTACAGTATGTTTACAAGAAGCATGTTACTTTGCATCTTTTCCTATATCATGCTATGAAGTTAAGGCAGGGAGTAAAGCAAATATTCTAATTAATATAACAGACCCTTTTCACAATATTTTGACTTGTGACAGAAGGAAAAGCACAGGTGTAAATATTCAAACTGATGATGGCTGAATTCCATTTAGCTGCTTTAGTTTCAGGGTCTTGTTATTGGCTGGCTCACTTTTACACTGTCATGGCTCACTGGGACACTTAAACAGCGCAGAGTTAATGTTATTAGTAACACCTGTGCTTTTCCTACTATGACAGGTCAAAAGGTCTGCTGTGATATTCTCTATTTTATCATTTAAAAAGCAAAAATAGACATGTTCACATTAAGAGACTCAGTGAGCTAAAAACATCTCAATGATAACATGTTGTGTAAGATGGTAACTAAGTGATGATAGATCGGCACGGTCATCCTGAAAAAGGTTAAAGGGCTAATTTGTTGCTTCTGAAAAAGGATCCCTTTGGAAAAAAGTCTTCTAGGCGACTAAAATAGTCTTCTAAACTATCTATCACTCTCTGCCTCTGTTGCTCACATAAACACACACTCTCATCGAGGTCACAGTTCAGGCAGCTGGATAATAACATTACAACTAATGGACTTTCGTCTGTTTATTCATAAAGGTTTCCTCTTTCTTTTTCTCTGTGTGAGTAGGCACAGTATGCATGTGTGTGTGTGTGTATGTGTGTGTATGTGTGAGTGCACGCAGAGAAGACCGTTTTCCTCGGTTTCACGTTGCGTCTCGAGGGACCCTGCGGTGACTATACCCAGAGTGCTTTGCTGCACAGACAGGTCTGTGTGGGAGTGAGCTGCTAGTTTTATTACATTACATTCATGCACAGAGACCCACTGTAGCAGAGCATCAGGACGCACACTAATGCAACTGATACACCAACTAGGTGTGTGTGTGTCCATACCTGCATGAGAGTGTTTGCATCTGTGTTTTTGTGTATTTCTTTTCTAATTTTGTTAAATAACCATGATATTTCTTTTTTGTTATTTTGTTATTAGGGCTTTTTTCCAATAACCTTTTCTACGCTTCTGTTCATGATACAAACATGCTACATATGTGACTGTTGTATGTCGGTGCCTGTGAATATGTGTTCTATGACATATGTCTACTTCTGATGTCTAAATCGTCAGCAGGCCACAGGTGCTGTTCAGCACCCCCTGATGACAGCAGAGAGTGCTCATGGGAGCTGCGGTGCAGATAGAGAAGCCAGGACAGACAGCTCCTAACAGCTGGCCAATCATCTCTGTTGAAAACCTTTCCCTTGATGACATCACCAGATCTCAGCAACTGAGCTGCCTTCCAGACGTACTGGAAAATCGGAAATTGTGACTCTCTCCTTGGGAGAATACAATGAAATGGCTCTTTAAGTCTTTAAGTTTAAGTGGAAAGTCAAGAATTGTGGATCCTCAGCATCAACATTTTGACATGATTTTTATACTATATATTACTTTAAAATCATTATACTACTTATCGTTCTAGTCTTAATTGTTTGAGCGCGTGTGGTTTAAACAATATAGTTGAAGGTAAAACTTTAAGTCTTCCTATTTACATAGTACGTATAGAAATATATAAATAGTTTAAAATAATGTAGACTTAAGCCAAAAGCTGGTGTACAAACAGAAAATTCATCACATAAAATAATGTAAAATATGCTCTCAATAAACAATAAACACTTATATCTATTTACATTTACATACAGTGTGTTGTAAACAATGTATTAGATGTTTATACACTGCTTATAAATGATGAATAGAGGTACTTAAAGTAAAGTGTTATTGATATCGTATGTATAAAGGATCCAGGAATAGTAAACACAGACGTTTGCGCTGCCATGTTCCTCCCGTGATTATTCCGAGCCGGCCTTCAGGAACACACAGAGGTCGTAATTCCCACGTACCAGCAGGGAATTTCCAACTTTTGACTTGTGTGATATCATGAAGTGCTCAGGGAGTCCAATAATATCCAAGGAAATGATGCTGCCTGGCAACCAAAAGAGTTACAACATGGTGTATTTCCTTTTTTGCAGGACCAATGATTCTGTAAATGTTAATGTCAGCTTCAAGCCAGAACATTTTTTGGGATTTTGGGATTATACCTGGTGTTGAGGACACTTAGCAGTAGTATTAGTATACAAAGTCATGTATGTATGATTTGTGTGCACTTGATATTTTTGACCAGGTTCGATTTAAGAGCAATAAGCCCTTTTTACAGCTTAGTGGTTATTCATTAATGTTATTAATAACACCTGTATTTTTCATGCTATGACAAGTCAAAACATCTGCTGTGAAAAAAGCCTGTTGGTTACAATAAGGTCGGACATACACAACATGCTCATAAACTTAGCTAAATATGAAATTATAATAAAGTGCATTGTTTCATGTGTGTCTTGGTATGTTTGACGTGCCTGGCATTACTCAATTGAATGTACCTTCATAGTGTATAAATAACATTCATAAAACATCAGATAAACAAACTTTATTGTTGTATGAAAGTAAAATAATAGTATCTATCAGTTCTTACTTTTTAGTTTATTGTCATTCTGTTTATCTTGTCTTGAGAGATCTTTGTATAAGCTTTTAGCTTCCTACCTCTCCTTTTTAAAATGTGTGAAGATCTTTGTGCACAAATCAAATATTTACATAAAAAATAATGTGTAAATATAGAAATATATAACTGATAATACATAAAAAAAACTTTTTAAATGTAATTTAACAGTGCTAAATTTAAAATTAAAAATGGAAGAGAAAATTATTTACCAAAATACAACATTTCAAATGATTAACTTGAACAGATTTCTAACTAAATGGACAAAAATGGACACATACAAACAAATATTTGAAAAATGTTTTTGATGCTATTTTCATACAGCATGTTTGGCTTGGCAAAGATGAGTAATGAAAATTACTCATTCACCCTGTGAGAGGCGCCTGTTTCCCAGGGCGACAGTTAGCAGCTCAGAGAGACAGGTGAGCAGTCATGTAATAGTATGTTGACAAGTTGTCTAATGCCGTTCACCCCACCAGGAACGCAGGAAACAGGAAAATGGTTTATCACCTCATTGGTCCGTCCGTTGTTTTTACAACTAGTTCTTTCCAGAGTTTTTTTCATAGCTGCTGGTGTTGTGTGGATTTACAGAAACACAGTCATGTCTAATGCCAGGATCTACACAAATTCAGCCCGATTTTCACACGATTTTGTCATTGCTGACAAATTTCCAGTGTCAGGGCTGATTATGAACATCACTGGGCCTCGTAGTGTGACATAATCAAAGAACAGTTGTATGGTGACATCCCAACAAAAAGTCAGATTTTTTTGTATTTTCCTGCCTATTTTGACATCTCCTACAGCACGTTCCTTGACGTTGACCAATAGGATGACAGAGTTCTCTCTGGCGCACATATGTAAACACTGCGGATGTCTGGCTGAGCTGAGCCACAATTAGTGCCTCAGACAGAGGGGAAAGCAGCGACTCATCGCTACCTCCTCCACAAATTGATTCAGGCAGGAAAACCTGCCATCAGTCATCAGTGACCATTTTCTTGATCTGGTTTTCCTGCCTGAATCAGCCTGTTGAGGAGGTGGCGATGAACCACTAAATATGACTCAGCTTGGTCTGACAGCTTTGACTTTCTGTGTCTGTGTTTACATATGTGTGCCAGAGAGCACTCCAGTTATAGTAATTGTGAAACTATCTAAAATTAAAATATGTCTTTGTATTTTAATTTACCAGAGTACACAATTCCCAAAACTCAATCATTTTTCCCTCCACGAGACCTTCTGTTTACATACAGTGAACCTGGTAGCTAGCTACATTTATGTAATGTTCTTGACGTGTTAACACATTTGTTACCTCAAGTGCTTTTTGAAGTATAGACAGCCCTAGTGTCTTCTTCATGACACCTAGAAACAGGTCCACAATTGTTAGTTCTTCCCTTTCTTTTTCTTTTCAGAACACAAGATCTCTGGTTTCACACTTACCCCTTCTGTAGCCATGATTGCCCTGATGACCTACGAACTCATGCAAAGTTGTGAATGATGATTGGTCAGGGTCATTCTTGTAGTGTTACCAATCTCCCGACAAAGACTATGATTGCCTAATCTGACATGGTGACCATCGTGAAAGACAAAAATATCATGTAGTCTGATCCCGGCATAAGTTTACTTAAAAGGCTCCCAGGCACAGGGAGCTATCTCTGTTTAATGGACTGACATTTATAACAAGCCCACTCCTCAGCCACAAATAGCCTTGCTGCTGTTTGGAGCTGGAATAGTTAGCTTTTCTCCGTGGCGTGAGCAGTTGTTTGGAGTGTTACTAATGTGAGGTGACAGGTAAACTTGCGAGCCTGTCCTCCATAGCGGCTCCCACTGCTGAGACTCTGTATGAGTGTGTGTGTATGTGTGTGTGTGTGTGCTTGTGGCGCTGTGAGGGAGTAGCCAGCACTGTGTCCGGGCAGTAATCAGGTCGTAAACTCCATCAGGCTCTGTTTTCGCTTGGAGATTTTGGAGGGACGAAGGGGAAGGTGGGAGGTGGGCGATTAGGAAGAAGGCAGTAAAACTCTGGTTAGCTCTGTCAGCTCTCCTTCAATCAACAGCGAGACGGGGGAACTGAGCAAAGCCAGAGGAATGAGGAGAACATAAAACATGCAGGGAAAAAAGAGGGGGGACGTGAAACAGGTTGGCAGAGAGCATGAGAGCAGCAGGACAAAAAAATATACGGCTTCTCTGGGGTTTAAAAGTATTTGTAAAAATGTTTTATAGAATGTTACAGCCTTCTGTGGTGGCAGATGGTCAGAGTTCGACACATGTGACAATAAATAAAAAATATAGGACTCAGTGCAGGGAAGCGGGGGTGTCTGTCCACCAGCCACAGCCCTGCATAATCTCAATCATCACATGTCTCTAGTTTGTCAGTAGCAGCAGACACATGTCGTGCACACAAACACACACGCACACACACACACACACACACACACACACACACACACGCTCTGCAGACTTTAGAGGTCATCTTTGGGGGGAAGGCTGTAGACAAAGAAGGGGCTGATGATGAGGCTGAGGCAGTGTGTG
This sequence comes from Euthynnus affinis, assembly GCA_029490765.1. Taxonomy (NCBI): domain Eukaryota; kingdom Metazoa; phylum Chordata; class Actinopteri; order Scombriformes; family Scombridae; genus Euthynnus; species Euthynnus affinis. The sequence continues at coordinate 16,110,878 of CM055854.1, forward strand.
TGTGTGTGTGTGTGTGATGATACAGAGTAGATGGTCAACTCTGTCAGGTTAGGTGCTAGTTAAAGCAACTGTTGTGATGAAACGCTGTTTAATTAGAGTGAGAGAGAGACATTGGACATAATCACACACATACTTGACACATAAGATAAAGTACACCTGGCCTGATGGCAGGATTTTCTGTTTTTCCGTTATCAGAGACACGATCCAGCTGTTTTCGTGTGTGTGTGTCTGTGTGTGTGTGTGTGTGTTTGCATGCACGTGTGTCCTTGTTGGGGGACTAATTGTAACTGGACCCAGTAATGAAGCTTTTCAGAGCTTCCTGTTGTGACTCTCTGCTCTTGTCTGGGTTCAAACATTCGTGTGTGCACAGTAACCCAAACAAATGAACACTTCTCAGTTCATGGCTGCAGGAGTGTTTCAGCTCATATAAATATCATCAGTCTGAATATTTATTTAACCTTTATTTCACCAGGAAGTCTCTTGAGATACATTATCTGTTTGATCAAACTATGTTTAGAAAATAATAAAAGTTTTTTTTACAACTTGTATATTACTTTCATAGTTTGGGCCTTCAATCATATTAGTAATAAAAACACTGAAAGCAATAAGTTAGTAGGCCTTTCTTCTGGAAAATGTGTCACAGTAGGAAAATGCACAGGCTCACATGGCTTACTGAGACACTTGAATAGATCATCCTCTCCATCTTTAATGTTATATTAGTAACATATGTGCTTTTTCTACTGTGACATGTCAGAATGTCTGCTGCCTATTGTTGACTAAATCTGCTAAAAAAAAAAAAAAGTTCAACAGTGACACAAATATAATTCAGGTTTTAAACAAAACCTCAGACTGTGAGTTCATTACTAAATGGTAAAGATCCATTAAAGTTCAACTTTAACCTGTGCTGTACTTGGCACAATTTTCCTGTGCAATGAGGGGTTATGACTGTCATTATCAATGCTAAGCTGTTGGCTTTCTTACAACTTGCATCATGGTCTGACTGCTCATGTCTGTAGCACCAGACACAACAAGCTTTAACTAAAGATTGCAATTTTAAAGGTGTAATATGTAATTATTCCACATTAAAATGTCAACTAACAATAAACAACAAACAACTAGACCGATGTTATATATTTTGTTGAGTTGTACTTTCATTATCCCAAATGTTTCAAAGAATTTTCAAACTCAGAGAAATCTGTAATTTAATCAAAGTAAAGGATCGTTTCATTTAGTCACATGTCAATGGCATCATACCTCCTCTACCGAAGTGTAAACACCACGGCGGCGGCGCTGTGTTGTCTGCTACCAAAGAGTAATTTACACACATACAAGATAATACATCGGCATTGTGGTTGTTCCACACAAACTGTTATAAATTGACTTTTATTCAGTTTTAAGCCACATTTTCATGATAAATTTAAGTCGTTTTTAACTATATCTTTTAGCTGGAAGAAGGATTTTAGTCATTGGATGTCTGGACACCTCTGCGGGTAAGTTGGCTCTCGGTAAAAACATCCTAAACGATTAATAACGGAGTAATCGTATCCCGGTGAATCTGGTTATTTAACAATGAGGACAATAACTCCCATGATCCCTTCCCAAATAGCAAAAATTAAAATAGCCCAGATCCGGCCCACACCCAACATTTTTGGCACTTTCATGTGGCCCACATACCATGTGGAATGATGGCACTTGGGCAGTCTGCTCCTGTTTCCCAGATTTGAACAGTTGCACTAAATCATCCACATCGAGCTGGATTAACATGAAAAAAGCAGTTTACATGCAAAAATGTAAAAATCTTATGCTCATGCTTAAACTTCACTCTTAAGTGCCAGAAAAAAGGTATATTTTTTATTTTCCTTCTTTTTTCAATTGGCAAACAACAACATTGTTTACATCATTGTGTCTGTGAAGGCATACTTCATCATATTCCTCACCCTTTCCCTGTTTTGAAAAGCCCTGTCTTTGCAGCCAACACGTAGAGAAAAAGTTGCCAACTTAGTGTGGGTGTAGACATGTTTTCAGTGATTGGCTAATTTATGGTAATCACAGTTTATCAGTTTCTCCAAATCAATAGTTTAATGATTTAAAGTCACCACAGCGGATATTACATTTCCACTGCTGTTAGTTTATCTGACAGTAGGTCAACAGCATCTCAAAAACATTTTTCTATAAATCTGATGGACTCACACCACACACTTCTGGTCAACTGACTAGATGTTGCTGATAATCTGGGATTTCTGCCAAGTATTATTTTTGGTCTTCAGCAATATGCCCGAGACTCATTGAGGCAGAGACCTGACTCCAAATGTCATAGTTGGTAAAATTGTTAAAGAAGTTGCAATATCAATTGGATAAAATGGATAAAATGCAACAGTACCTTTTTATCATGTATCCGCAACCCTATAACCCTCAGTGCACTGATAAAGCAGCAGTAAATTCTCTGTTTTCGATCAGAACAAGAAATGCAGACTATGAGAAGATGATAAAATATTGAATGTGTGAGTGGTGTGGAAGGACAGTTTTGTGAATCTGAGTTGTCTGCTGGTTTATCTTCAAAGATTTAATCACTGATTATTGGAGGCGATTATGAACATCTACAAATGTTGACATTTCTGCTTTCATATCAAACAGTTTGTGATTCATATGTCAGTGGTGTGTGAAAAGCAATTAAGTTTTTAACAAAATGTTCTCATTTTCAGTCCCTCCGACCCTCCCCGTTCATGGCATACATTCATACACAAACAAACGCACAAACACACACCTACACACACACACACTCTCTCTCTCTCTCTCTCTTACTCCCTCATGAGATCTCACAGTCAATGTTTGAAGCTGTAAAGATTGTCAGGATGCGTTTTCTGCCAGAAAGCCCATGGGCCTCGTTTTCATTTCGCATCTTTAGGAACTGAGAGGTGCTTTCACATGTTAAACAAGGTGTGTGTGCTTATGCGTGCGTGTGTGTGTCTTGGTTAGTTATGGAGGCTTGGCATCATCAGTTCAGAGAGGAACGAAACGCATATACAGTAGTGTAGAGAGGTGTGAGAATGTATGTTTTACATAATGGCGATGAAGTGTGAGAATGTCTGATGATAGAGGGGGATGGTAATATGGGAAAAGATGAGCATGTCAAGGGAGAACATTCAATATGAAACACTCTAGTATGATAGTTTAATGTATCTCACATTAGCAAAAACAACTGCTGGAATCAGAGATTGTCTTGTCTCACAATCAGTTATTTTCTTGTTCGGGTTAGATTATTGGGACATGGTGGAAGTAAAGATGAGTAATAAATGGAGCATACAGTATTATTCAATTTTCATTAATCTCTATTAATTTTGTATTTCTTGGGGAAACGCTAAGAGAAAAGTTGGACAAAAGAGTTGAGTATTTGTTTGTTATAACAGCTTTGACAATACACGCCATCAGCTGTAGAGGTACTGATGTGGAAACACATTGATTTTGATAGAAACAGGTATCCTGCTGAATTACAGGTTTCCACAAAAACTTCTTTGGACAGTGTGAGGACATTAAGGTGAGAGGATTCAATAGCAGGAAAAGAAGATGAGGATATTATAGTGTACTGCTGCATCCAACATCCAACTCATCCCATACATGAGTTCATTTAATTTCTTTAGAGCTGGTGTGTTTGTGAATGAAAAGCCAAAACTGAAAATGAAACTTTCCAACATAAAAGTCAGTGGCATAAAGAATTGTACAGCTAATTAGACTTCCAATGAAAAACGTAAAGGTTCTGGGATGCAGTGGTTATACATGAAAACACACACACACACACACACACACACACACACACACACACACACACACACACACACATACACATACACAAATACCAGCTTGTCTAGACCATTCAGCTGCAACGAGACCTTAAATTGTAACTCTTCATTAGTAAGCCAGTTCACAAAAATTATGGTCTAATCAGCTGAATTATAACCCTCAACAACAAATCAACAAATCCCACCAACACGCACACACACATTCATACATACACACATAAAGGTCCCCTCCTCACCATGATTACGGTACACCTGACTCATGGGTGGCAGTATTGTTGTTGTGGTTTGTGTTGGCAGTTTAGTTGAGGTTAACACAACACCGTAAATTACTACAGCATGTAGCGTGTGTGTGCATGTGTGTGTGTGCGTGTGTGTGACAGACTGTCCTGTGGTGTACAGGCAGCAGTGTGTGTGTATATATATATATCTGAACATGTGTTACAGCGCCCTTCATGTGTGTGTTTGTGTGCTGCTGTAATTGAGCAACGATCGTGTGTAATGGCTGTGATTGTTATCAGGGCGGCAAGGTCAGGTACGATAACTATCTGGGTTGCCAGGTTTGGTCTGGGGGTTACAGGACATGGTCTTGTCTTGAGGGCCTCTCCTGCACTTATTATGAAGCCTGTAATGAGTGACAATAACCACTTAATAGAGCAGGGGACAGGGAGTTTTGTTTTCTGGTTCATTCCCACAGTACTGAAACTCTCTGTTATTTATTATTGTTCAAGTCTAAGAGCCTTTCAATTTATTTATCAAGTCGTCATCAAGTATTAGTAGAAAGTAGTTGGTAAGTAGTAGTAGAGGAGATTTTAGTAGCTTTTGTGGTTCTAATAATCCTCCAAGAATGCTTCTTTATCTATGAAAATTCAGAAGTCTTTCTGTGATTTAGCAGCAGTACACTCACACCAGCATTTAAAACTAGAGCTGCAATGATTAGTCATCAAAATGACTAATCAATCAGTTTAAAAAATATTCACAGATTAATCAATAATGAAAAAATCATTAATTGCAGCCCTCTTTAAAACCACAAACGTTTGGACTGAAATCAATTCATTTCAGTGGAATTGGAACGATCAGTGGATTTGTAAACTTTGACACACAAATTTGTCCTCTTGACCAATAGCAACCGAATTTTACAGTGTTGATCTTTGAGGGAACCATAGCTTATTGGCTGTGTAGCACCATCCACCTTTTACTCAAACCTCTTCTGTCAGAGTATAAACAGCTCCATACAAGAGGAATGGTTTACAGACAATGAGATAGGAGCTGATGGTACGAATATGTCTTTTGAGTAGTCTGTGTGAACTTATTTGCATTAGCGATTAGCTTTTTTTTCTTCCTTGATTACTATTTTTGTGTTTTTTAAAAAACACAAAATCTGACACCAGAAAAGTGCAGAAAGACAGAGTTATGACATGTAACAAAGGCTTTCAGGTCTGTGGTTATGTGGTATGTGTCTTAAACCAGTATACTACTGGGATACTGTGGAAACGGCACAGGGCAGAGAAAACAGAAAGCTTGAAAACACAAATCTCTCAGAGCTCATAAACAATATTAATAAGGGGAGATTTCAGAAGATTTGGAATCACTGCTGACTCTGGGTGACCATAATATTCTTTCTTCATCCATTCTTCACTGTAGATCATAAAGCAAAGTGGTCTCAGGCTGACAGTCTTAAACCTTTGACCTTTTTTCAGCCAGCTACAGCTAAGTGCAAACATACCACATCCACACGGACGCACACAGGCTTAAACACAGTGGTCTAATGGTTTCCATAATGTGTTCATCAGTCTGTGGCCTGGAGGGAATGATTGGTAAGTCATACTGTTGAACTTGGAGAGCGGCTCGGGGCTAAGATCAGGTCCTGGGCAGAGCTTAGGGGCAGCTGCAGCCACTCATTTGTGGCCACCCAGGACAAGATGGTGCATGTGCGTGTATGTGTGTGTGTTAGTGAGTGAGAAGGCAGGACAGCTGCAGGGGTTTATTCATAGTGCACTAAGACTGATGTCTCTTTCCCGTTCTGAAAAACCGCCATCCCTCCATCATTCTGACTTACTTCTGTCAGTTCATTGTTCTTTTACAACTTCAGCAACAATCCCATCATCCGGAGAAGGGAAATAACACATCTGAGAGGGGAGGAGATCACAACTGTTTCTGACAAATCCCTCAAAAGAAGAGAGAGGAACAAAAAAATTAATAATACAATATTTTTACAACATCAATATATATCAGTGTGTGGTAAATGTATGCAAGATTACATATAAAATACACAAATTGATGTTTAAAGCAGCAATAATTGATGTTTTGGTGACTTGAGGCAGTGGAAAAAGTCGTAAACACAAAACTGACATTATCACCTCATAAAGTTATATACGCTGTATATTAGATACATGTACATCAGAGCAACATTAGCATTCATGTTTCTGTCAACTTGATGAATGTAAGTAAGTATGTCAATCCCCTTTTAGCTCTGTTTGGTTTCCACCATCTGACTCTTCTGTTGCTAAAAAATGCTTCACTAAGTTCACCAGCTAGTCACTAACTTTGCTTGTATGTTGTTTGGTGCACTGCAGGTTGTGTATAGCGGTTCTATCAGTCTGTTTTCGCTGAAGGTAGCTGCCTGCAACTGGAAACAACGCTGATAAGTGCACTGATAAGAGACTGGACCAAACAGTAAAGTTGTGCACCAGAAAACCATTATGAACGATGTTAAAACACTCCAGAGAGCTGAGGTGAAATGCAGAGCTTTTGTTAATTGTCCATTGGTTCAAAGCAAGCCCTTCTACATTAAACACTGTCATCTGACCCACTGTTAATACAAAATATTGATTAGCGCAGCTTTAAAGCAACGAATCCTGTTACACTGTAATTTCAAGTCATTTAATTTCCATATTTCATGCCATTTCACAGAATTTTGTAAACCAGTACCACAACCTATCATATCATTACATTAGGATTTAACTGAAAGTGAGTTTAAAATAGTATTTACTAGTTTCCCAGCCCACATTTTTGAACATTTCATGACTACCTCAAATTAAAAGACGCTACATGGATGCCCCCCCCCCAAAAAAAAATCACATAAGCCACAATTGTCTCTCCTAACATCCCTCTTGTGTTTTATCTTAAACAAAATGGTTGACACCACACCAAACTTGGGAAAGTACTACTCCCCCATCTGTCGACCCACGCTGCATTTTGATGGCCCTCAGGGGACATTTGCCCTTGAATACTGACAAGGCAGCGGCCTCCTTGTGCCGTATCCCACCATTAGTTGAGATATTGCAAAACTGGGCTCATGTCCATTGTACCAGTTACAGCTGGTTGCATCAGGAATCTGTTCTCTAAACACACAACATGTAATTAAGTGACGGGTGGTATTTATAGATGTACCCTCCTGTCCATCTGTGTTCTTATCTATCTATCTATCTATCTATCTATCTATCTATCTATCTATCTATCTATCTATCTATCTATCTATCTATCTATCACTTTCCCACATCCAGTTTTTGCTCTCCCAATTATCTATGTGTAGGTCTACAACTGCTAATACACTCATTAGCCGCGAGACACACACTCACAAAAAAAGAGGAAAACACACACACACACACACACACACACACACACACACACACACACACACACACACACACACACACACACAAACAAACAAGCCACAACTTGCCCAGCAGATACACATTTAACCATGATGCCTCAGGGGACAGCCAGAAGGTAGCCAGAGGGTAAAAACACAGAGAGAAAAAGATGGAGGGAAGAAAGAAAAGTGCAAACATCTAAGGTCACATTCCTCCCAGTGCAGCTAGCTTCCTTCCTTGATTGGAATTGATTTAGGTTTTGTTAGAGCAATGATTAGTGTTAAAGATAATATTCATCACTCTGTACATGTATGCATATTTTTGCACCGGTTCACGCATGCCAACATATCTTCACAACTTTGACAGACATCCACTTGTTAATGGAAGCCGCATTCTTCTATATTTGGGCATCATTCCCATTTCCTGTCATGAATATGTATTTGACCAAATGGAATCTACCACAACCAGACCACAGAGATCTCCTGACGCACACACACCTGAATACCGGAGAGTGTTAAGAGATGTACATCAACACTTTTCTGTAGCTGCACAAACAGAAAATACGGAGACTTAAATTAACTCACCAAGATTTTAGAGGATTGAAGAGAGAAACCAAATCATTCATGTGTCTCATGTGTAGATCATTCACTCCAGCACTCAGTAAGAAAACTTCAGTATAACATACTGCAGGTTGAGTGACAGTATAGGCAAGTTGTCCAAAATTAATCACTTATCTTTAAGTAATAAAAATAGTGGTTTTCCAGAAATGAAACATAAATAATGTAATGTTTTGGTGTTTGGAAATAAGCTCTTATTTAGTAGCAATTAGCTTTAGGGCTGCTATGAGTTCCTTTTTTGTCCTTGATGAATTAATTTTATGTAATATATACAGCATACATGTAGCTTCAGTGTTAGCATGTTACATGGATGTGATGTGATGGATCTGCCATGGAGACAATTATGATTTTGGTGTCTGCATACAGACAGTAGTTTAGCCAAAAAAAGAACAGAGAATTTGTTTAAAGTGCTATGAAACAGTATAATTTCTTTATCTGTTTAGCAACACAAATTTGCTCCATTTTTACAAATTATAAATTTTAGAAATATGTTCTGTGAGCAGAGGCGGAATTACAGTTGGATAATAATGATGGTAATTATAGGAATAATAGCTTTAAATGTTGAGACATTTTACTACTTAAGCTATATCGCGCTACGTGCTGTCAGAAGGTGGTTTTGTGTAGCTAGCCATTAGATGGAACTGCAGCTAAACAGCTATCTCTCTCAACTTGAGACTTTTCTCCACAACAAACTGTATCCACACATGTTTGAGATCATCCATGTTGACTGGACGCCTGAACAACTTGTCGATTTTGTCTTTTGAAAGATAACTAATTGACAATTCGGATACAATTGTCATAATCAACCTTTTCAACTCAAAGCCCAGAAGACTCCTTGTGTGTGCATAGTAACCGCAGGTAAGCCAGTAGGGGTTTTTTTTGTCCTGTGTTATGATTGCAGTTTCTGTGAGGAAGTTCGTTGTTAAATCTGAGTTTGTAGCTTCTCTCATAACAAGGGTTATGCAGTGTTGGATGTGTTATTATTGTGTTATTTCCTCTTTTATGTATACATAGCTATTCATCTGACCAGCTCATTGATATGCCTCTGTGGTATTCTGACATGAGAAATAGGGATACTAAAATTCACTACCAGTCTGCCAGTTTTTACTCTAAGCTTAAAAAAACTCAGGCTCATCCAGATTTTTCCTGATCATGTCATTACCCATATTCTGTATCTACCACTGTCTGTGAGTCACGTGACAGTTTAACCGACTAAATTTGTGTTCAGACTGAATACAAAGCAAGTTTTCGAAGCAGCCTATATCACAAAAAAATGCAGATATTAAGGTGAGATGAGTCTGCAGTGTTTTCTGTGAAATGTTTCAGCTTGAGCAAAAAATGTTCGATTACCCCTGCAGCTCCAAAACATAAACACACGGAGACAAGAAGACAGAGTGATTTGGAAGAAAATGAAAGACAAAACTGGAGTTCCTGGTAAGTTTTGAGATCATTCAGTTTGAGCTGTCACACAAACACAGACACACTCCACAGTAGCTTATAGCTAATGTCTGTACAGTCAGCACACTGGCTCTTCAGGGCGAATAAACACAGACTTCAAAAACAGTCCTATGGTCAAATTTGTGCTGGTAACACAAGTTCAATCCGATCACATTTTTAAAACTGATTTGATAGATGGATATATCACTTGACACTTGCCCTTGTGCCTTGAGACTTTACTCTGATTTTAGTAACTAATAGTAAGTATTAAGAAATGTACAAAAAATATACATTCCACTTTTCAAAGTTCAAGATATTTTGTGTCAATTCAGCTGTTGCATTGTCGCTGGACTCACATTTGTTCTTATTTTGACTTGACACTGTAGAGCTGTGTGGCAGGAACAAGCGCCTGTTGTGAAACAGGCAGGTTCAGGAGACAAGCTGAGTGAGAAAAAATGGAAACATGTTAACACATCTGACATGTTAACACACTCTAGGGTGAAGTGAGTAACCACATTTTTGTATATCCACAGTGATTAGTGCCACAACAAAAAATGTAGACAAAACCTCTGTTGCAATAACATGCATATTGGATGCAGATACACACTCTGTTATACTGTAATGTGTGACAGTGATGTGGAGCATCATTACAGAGAGACAAACTATTTTTGTTCTGCAGAAACAAAACAGAATTCAACACTTTGTAGCACTCTGTTCGAAGACAAAGTATAAACAAGCAGTATAATTATGAGCTCATTTTGAGACAAACAGCCAGTATCTGTGTATGTTTGTTATGTCTGTCTGTATGAGTGTGTGCAAACACAACTTACGCTTTCTATCAGGGATGAGATGAGAGGAAAAGGATGAAAGATACTCTGTCTTACTTGGCAGATGACAAATAAATGACAGCACACACACTGATACGCATACACACACACACACACACACACACACACACACACACACACACACTCCAAACAAATTTGTTTGAAAAGTGACAGAAGTCTCACACTGTCATTACACAGCTCATAGCTGTCATTTTAGTGTTTCTCATCAGTACATCACACAGACAAAAATGTGTTCACACACATGTTCATGCAGCAGAGACATGCACACACACACACACACACACACACTGTTATACTAAGCTCACAAATGTGCAAAATAATTTTAACACAGAGCGAATGCAAAGCCAGGGAGTTACAAAATTCAACAAACTGCCTTTTTAGTTCTGATGAAGTCCCCAACAGCAAGTGCTAATAAATACAATCATAGATATGATGGATACTGTATGTTCATATGGGGTAATATTAGCATCAAAAACCGTCAGTTCTATTCTCTCAAGGGACCAAGACACAACTAGCATAAATATGATGGGTTTTAGTGTAAATATCATATAACACTCTCATATGTCAGGAGTGTTTACCTCCACAAAGGACTGTTTTTCAGAACACAGATGATCATGTTTTAAAGTCCATCAACATTTCAGGAATAATTAGTGCTTTACTCGAAATTTGTCAATAAATATCTTCATTGATGTTGACTGGTGAGCTCAAATCAGCGGAAGCATGTGAATGGATTAAGTGCGGCATTTCAAGTTTAGCATCTTCAGCCAATCACAACAACACCAACAAAAACAATTTTCTATTTTGATTAAAACCCACTGCAGTGCTTGTTACTACAAAACTGGCTCTGAAACTATGATTTTTAAGATTTCTTCACTACATTTGACCCCTGAGTTGCAACACACATCAGCCATTTTTCCACAGCACTAGAAAAACACTGAATTAAAAGATCCGTTTTTTGTTGGCTCAAATTTCCACTTTTTTAAAACAAGAGGAAGCTGAAAGAAAAGGAGTGAAAATTGATGTTCAGAGCTCCACTTAAGTCTCTGATAACAAGCCTGCATTTTCTCTTCTCTCGCCTTTGCGCCAACTACCAAATTGCAATGCTTCATTTTTCAAAATAACAAAAAAAAATGGATTGAGTGCAGCGTTGTTCTTTCACCACTTCTAAATGTATTTGACCTGAAAAGTTTTACATGTTTCCAAAAGCAATTCGTACATTCTTTTTTAATGTCTGCAGGTGTAAAAATAATGCATAGATGCCTTAAAATGAGTACACAAGTCTGACTATACTTCCACTGTTTCATTGCATTTCACATGCTGTCTTGTAGTATAGAATATGAGCGTTTCGGTGGGCTGAACAGTGGTGATGTACAGAACCATACTGCCCCCTGTTGTATCAGGAAGATCATGGCACCATATATCCTTAACGCTTCATCAGTGGATGACGACTCTCAGGTAATCCAACCACAGTCTTTGGTAAAGTCTTATATCAGATAAACCCTCTTCATAACCTTTAGTTCACCATTGTCTAAACACTAACATGCAAATTTTAGGTTATGCTCCCACTTTTAGAAACAGGAGCGTACTATATGACCCCACATTTCTCTGTCTCTCTCTCACTGTCTCTGTTACATGTATCCAAACTTGGCCGGCTAACTTTCTCCTGAAGCAAGACAGAAAGACAGAGATGGATGAACACACAGAGAAGAAGGAGACACACTATAAATGACGGATGAGCGACAAATACAGTGATGCAAATGGAGAGATTAATGGCATAGCTGAGAGAGAGAGAGAGAGAGAGAGAGAGAGAGAGAGAGAGAGAGAGAGAGAGAGAGAGAGAGCGAGAGAGAGATGAGTAGAAGGGGAGAGAGATGTGGTAAAAAAAGAGTCAAAGCTGGCAGCAAGAGTGAGTGAGAGGTTGAAAGAGGAGATGAAAAAGTAGAGGAAAGGTTCATCTCTCTCCTCTTCCTCACAGTCCCGTTCTCTCTCTTCTCTCGTCTTTCTCTCTTGGCCAGTTGTCAACTCAGTAGGAGTCAGACTACCATCTGTCTACTGAAGAGGAGTGAACAGCCCTCCACCTACTTCTTCTCCTCCTTCCCTCCTTATCCCCACCACCCCCACCCCCCACCCCCACCTCTTCCTTCTCCTCATGAACCTCTTCCTCTTCATTCTGACAGCGTGTGAGAGAAAGAAAAACCAGACAGAGCCAACTGACAGACAGGATGCTAATACGCTAATATGCTAATCCTGCTTTGCACTTGTATGCTATCTAAGCTGTTTGAAAGTGTATGTGTGTGTGCATGCATATGTGCGTGCATGTGTGTGTGGCGAGGCCTAGCCCCTGGGTAATAAAACAATACAAAGAGAGCTTTAGGCCTGCTGGGCCTGCAACAGCACTTGAATACCAAATCAGCCAGCAGAGATCACTGGGGGAAAAGTGTAGTGTGTGTGTGTGTGTGTGTGTGTGTGTGTGTGTGTGTGTGTGTGTGTGTAGGAGACAGATAGCAGAAAGAAGTCTTGTTTTTTTTTTTCCAGCGGTGACCGTTGTTCAGTAACTCCTGCTTCTAAAAGTAGGAGAGTAACTTCGCAACAGTTCCGGGCACAGATGGATGAATTTCTTCAAAAAAAAAAAAAAAAAGAGAGAGAGGAAGATTGATGACGGGGGTGCAAGAAAGACAAACAAGAGCAGGGATTTATAAAAAGATGTAGAGGGTATAGCTGTAGAGAGGATTGTACAGTTAAAATGCTATTTCTACTGGTTTCACTTCTCTGTTGGTCGACACACACATGCACACGTGTTCATGTATGAACACACCCATCGCCCTTTTTTTTTTTTCTCTATCTCTCCCTTGTCTGTCAGCCAGCCCTTGCCTTAATGGACCATACACACAATTACTACTGATTAATCCACCACTTAACATCTGACCCCACTCAAGCAACGCACATATACACGCAACACACACACACACACACACATACACACCACTTAACATTCTGGCCCTGCCCTGGTATCACTGGCTTCTCAGGTACCCAGCATGCTGCAGCAACGCTCCAGGGCAGCCCCTCTGAGACCACTGCTGTCTGAAGAGGAGAGTAAAACTGTGTGTGTGTGTGTGTGTGTGTGAAAGAGAGAGAGAAAGAGAGACAGAGAGAGAGAGAGAGAGAGAGAGAAAGAGAGAGATGAGAACATGCCGGTGCCAGCCCCCTGAGGGACTACCATCCAGTCCACGTCCTCAGGGAGCCTCAACACTTAGGAGTGGCACTACAGTGGGGCAGTATCGCTGAGGGGCCCAGAGGGATGTTTGGGTGAGAGAGACAGGAGGTCGATTGGGGAACAGTGGGGCACGATCATCATCAAGGGGCCCGAAGGGAGGATGGACTGATATATGCAAAGGTCGGTAAAAAATCGAGAGTGTGATGAAGAAGAGATGCATGAAAAGTCATCAGAGGTGAACTTGCAGTCAAACATATCACTTCTCATATTGGTCTTCCAGTGGGAGTGTAAGAGGATAAAGGAGGTTGAGGAAATCAGATGAACAGCACAGTTACTCATAATTTGAAGTGTAAGTTCAATGACCTCTAAATCTGTAGTATTTTTTTCCATAGAGAATTTGGGTCCATTGTCCACTATTCAACATTTCTGTAAATTTGCTGCAAACAAGCAGTCCAAGCACAGTCAAACAAAACCAAACAACAAAAACCATGTGCAGGATCAGTGGGGGTCTGATGGAAGTGTATTTGCCAGTCTCTGCTGCAGCACATACTATTGCAAAACAGTCTGTAAAGCTGATTCATACGTTATGGCATTTACACTCACCAGATCTTAATCCAACTTAACACCTATGAAAGATTTTGTGGCGACTCATTAGATAATGCTAACATCCCCCATTAGTCAAAGTTGGAGGCTCATGGCCCAGCTCCTTACAAAAAACACTTGACACAACAGTGGTTTTTCAATGAATGAATGTAGCTGAAAGACAGCAGCAAGGAAGTATCAGATCAATATCTGTGAGGACTTCAGGGGAGAGCTGACAGTGAAGGATGGAGGGGAGGTGTGAGTCAAAGAGACAAATGAGAGGATAAAGAGAGAGAAGGGTACTAATTATTTCCAGGGCACTGATGTGAACACACCAAGGGCCAGATGTTATCATGATGGAGACATAGATGTGGACATCACACAAACCCAAGAGGCTTTTCTGCAGCAAGAGAACTATGATAGTGTGACAGTTCAGAAGTCAGTGTTTTCGCTCCATTGAAGAGTGCATGGAGTGTGTTTCAAAGTTCACAAAAGCTGGGGGAACTGGGATTTCATTGATCTTTATAGACAATAGTGTGGGTGAAGGATTTCCATCTATCTCTACACGGTGTCCAGCTTTAAAGCAATAAAGCTCTGATAATCATGAAAGAAATTCACATCAGAAATCTTGGATAAACATCTTTTTCTATATTTTCAGTTATGTTTTTCAAAGGTCAACTACGATGTGCATCCCAAGTGGCAACTAGCACAACTTGATGCCTTACACTTGCAATGCAGAATTTTTGTCTCCCTCCTCTGGCAGTGAGTGTAACTAGTGAAATGGTCAAGTTAGCGGAGGGCTAAACTGGAAGTTAGCTGGACGTCTCTGGTCTATAGGCACCCTTCAGCTCTGGTAAACCAATAACTGCTGGTTGACGTAAAATACATCACTAACAGTGCGCCAAAACAGGAAAGTTGCCACTCAGGTATTCAGCGGAATACATAGAGACCTGGCAGTGCTTAATCAGCATTGTGTGAAATTGTTTGGAAAGAGCTTAAATGTAACAGAGATTCATTTATATGTAAAGGTCCCGCACTCCAGCCTTAAAGTAGTTTAAAGTGCAATGCCACTAACACCCACCAGATGCTGACTCCAATTGACTCCCATTAAAAACGCAACTTCTCTCTAGAAAAACTAAGTCAATCATTTTTTCAACGAGCCATTATGATCTCAATTGCTATATTTGGGTGCTCAAATAAGTGTGCTGATGGTCATTTTGGAAATTATTGCTCCGTTAATAAGATTCGGAGACTTATAGTAGCTTTAATGTCTGCTGTGCGGAAATTGATTGACAGCTGTGATTGACAGTTGGCTCATCTGCTGCTCCCCAGCTCCGGACCCGCACTGAGTTGGACTATTGTCACAATATTTCTGTAAGTTTAATGTGACTTGACTATAGTAGCTGCCCTGTGAGCACAATTTAGCTAAAGTAGCTGAATATGCACCGCTCTGTGCTCCCGGTAAGCTGGTGTTGTCACACCGTGGTGAGGTCAAGTTTGGGGTTTTTTGTCTCGTCTCAATGTTGTCTTGTCAGTTCCTGTTTTATTTTGAAAATTAACTCTCCTCTCGTTTCAGGTCACTTGCCCTTCCTCATGTGTCCCAGTCTGATTGCCCTAAGTGTTTTCACCTGTTCCCCTTACCCGGTGTGTGTTTATATTGTCTGCGTCTCCCTTTGTCTCGTGCCAGTGTGTCTTGTTCATGGACCTCACCAGCCTTGCGTCTTGTCCACAGTCAAGTTTTTTGCCTTGCCTTGTTCCCTCCAGGTTGAGTAGTTTTTTTGTTGGTTTTGTGTCTTTATGTTCCTGCCCTTTTTCCTCCCTTTTTGGAGCGATTTTCAGTTTTTTTGAGAACTTTTTCATCGCCTTGTTTTTCCCCTTTTGTGGTGATTTTGAGTTTCATTATTAAAGACATTGATACTCTGCATCTGTGTCCTGCCATCCTTGCCGGTCCCTGACAGGTGTTTGCTTTGATGAGAGGTAGAGGGGCGTATTTTTCAAAAGTGTAAAAGGTAACACCCTGCACTCCTTAATTAGAAGGTCCTGGCACCAAATGTAAAAGATGGCACTGACCATAAGCTGCCACCTCACTTCATCCATCTTTATATACAATCTATGGTATATAACCATACAATCTATGGTTCATCCTCAAGTGAAATTAAAACAAAACATATATATATATACATATATACACACACACATACATACACATACATATATATATAAAAACATTTTCTATACTTACTTTTATGGGAACATCAGACTTTAATTTGTATGCTACTGTGGTGTTTCGACCAACATCTGATGCATCAACTGTAAATTTGATACAGAGTAAGTAAGGCATACTGTATTATTTTGTACCCAAAGTACTTACTTGCCAAGATGAAATATCTGTCAGAACCTATACAGAACTTTTAATGATCCAAAAAACTTGATTGCCACACTAATCCTACGTCTAAATCATTAGGCTGGTACTCATGCCTGAAATTATCTCACAAGAAACATTTCCACACACTTTGTGTGGAAGTGCCAGAGGAGCTTGAAATGTGTCCTGTAGAACGTTTCAGTGACACATCTAAATTCTCACAGTGACCATTTTTAATTAATTCTTATCAATGCAAGTGCACTGATGACCACAGCAGGTGTGGAAACTTACATCACCACCACAGACATCATGTACAGTTTAAAAACAATTTAATGGAAACTTCAGTTACTTACTCACATCAGTACATGTAAATAAAATATGAAGGTTGACTAAAAACATGCAGTGTTGTAATACGTGTTGGAAATTGTATGTGTGCCTGTGTGCAGTCCACTAATGAGATATTGACTCTGTTGCGACTGCGGTACATTGTTTATCCCACTTATTTATTTATGAACATTTGATGTGTGAGTTCAGCAGAGTTCCTACAAACACACACAGTGAATGAGCGTGGCAGACACACAGAGAGATCAATATGCAACATTAACACAGGATTGTCTTTAATGTTATTTTCATTTGGAAGACACACATCCAATGTTTATTTCAATTTCTACACCCCTCACTCTTTTATGATTGATGCCAGCAGCGCTCCTTACCTCTTGGTGTAGCTGTCTTACACCCCACACCCCACACCACCACCACCACCATCACCATCCAAACACACACACACACACACACACACACACACACACACACACACACACACACACACACACACACACACACACACACACACACACACACACACACACATACATACACACACACCCCATCCCGGCCCTCTCTTTTCTCTTTCTCTCCTGGCTGTGTCAGCAGCAGCTCTTGGGTCTTTGTGTCTCCTTCATATCATCTTGTTAAAAATTAAAGTGATTCCTCTTCTCTGTATCTTTCGCTCTCTCTCTCTCTCTCTCTCTCTTTCTCTTTCTCTCTCTCTAATGCTAATCTGTTCCCTGTTGGACCAGTATGCAGATGAGAGGCAAATACAGCAGAGCCTGATGAATAGTGATGAGGCTACAACACACACACACACACACACACACACACCTGAGCAGCCTTGGAATGCCCTGTGGTTTACCTGTCTGTCTGTCAATCAAAGTGGCTATCTAGTAAAGGAAGATTTGTGTGTCTCTGTCTATGTGCATGTCCTTAAAATTACTTCTCAAACCATGATTTGAGAAGATTTGACAGCAAATTTATTATCCAATTTTTTTTATTGAATATAATGAATTGTCACGAATGCCTCAAACTGAAAAATGTATGTAATTTGCCTTAAAAGACTGTTTATTTTTGATTAAATTTACATTTGACATTATAGACAGTCATATAAGTAAAATTTGAATTGCCCTAAATCTTAATGAGAGCACAAACATACAAAATAGATGTGTAAATGTCAGTTTATATATAAAGTCTGTTATCTCTCACCAAAAATTGCTCCTCTCTCTGAATATGTTTAAGTGTGAAGGGGGGATTCCCTGATGTCCTACCAGTAGATGTATGGTTTCCTGGACAAGTGACTGGGTCTATAACATACATATATATATATATATATATATACACATACATACATACATACATACATACATACATACAGACAGACAGACAGACAGACAGAAAGGCAAGAAACAGAAGTAAGAGGAAAGCTCTACAGGGTCAACAGTGCCGGACTTTGAATCCATGTTGTGACATTTAACAATGTATGTTGAACCTTCCACACAGTACAGGCAGGATATACCATATGGTCGCAAACTAAACATAAACATATTAAATGTATGCAATGAGAGTGTCAGCAGCAGCAAGAGGAGTCAGTAACAACAGAGAGGGCTTTAATGAGTGTCTGACAGTTACCTAATGTGCTGTAAGATGTCAGTTAAGAGTTGTTGAAAATGGCCGCACCTGAAGGTATTTAGAACAAGGTGACATAGATCTGTTAATGCACCAAAAGTCATGGATATGAAAAGTGTAAATAGTATGAGAAAAAGAAGCACAGACGATAAATGTGCTAAACAGACTGAAGGTCTTTAACAGCTTATAGAGCTTATAGAAGTCAACCTTGGAAAATAAAAATCCCTCAATATTCCCATATAGAGGTCAAAGAATAGATGACCTATTGTGCCCACCGTAACATCAAGTCTTATTTTATACAAACTAAGTGTGGGTTTATGCTAGAAAAGAACTAGTTCACACTCAAAGGTGGGATGACGACATTATACTTGTTTAAATATGGGGTTAACAGTGCACATTTTCAGACAGTGTCTTGCATTTGTTTACACTCATGGAAAGTGACAAAAACAGTTGTGAAACAAGATTTAAAAAGTAGCTTTAGAGAGAAGTTCAAACCCTGCTTTCTTTTTCACCTGCCACACACCGGGCCAATTGCTGAGTGAAGTAGGTGCGAATGTCAGATTGTTGCTTTTTGAAAAGTTGCAAAAACTTTGGGATACAGCCTCCACAATTCTGATGTTGATGGCCATCTGACGAGCACTGTTGATGGGGTATACCAGCCCCTTAAAAGTCTACAGCTATACTAATTGCTCTCTGAGTCTGTACTTAATCAGGGCTTTAAAACTTAGATTTTGATTGATGTGTAGGAATCACCAAAATTATTACAATTAATTCTGAGTGGGACATGAATGTCTGTACTAAATATCAGAGCAGTTGGCAAGACATTTCACTAAAAAAACAAAAATGTCTCATGGTGGCAGAAGAGGCTCACCAAAGTTATTAGGATACATTGTCTAGGAACCATGAACATATGTACAAAATTTCATGGCAATCCATTCTGCTGAGATATTTCAGTGTGGCCCAAAGTGGTGGACCGACCAACTGATTGACACCCCTCAAGTTCAACCTCAAGTTCCTGATGTGTGATCATTTTGCCAAGCGAGGACATACTTTCAGTGGTTCCCAACCATTTTTGCATGTGACCCCTTAATACAAAGCAAAATGACATTTTGTGAAGCAGAATTTAGATTTTCCACTCCCCCAAATCATCTAACAACCACACACATTTTGTGACACCTTGTGGGGTTCCCGAACCCCAGGTTGGGAACCACTGCTTTATTTGTCTCATTGCTCTTTTAAGTGTTCTGAAACATATTATATTTTTGTGCAATGAATAGTTTTGTTTTTTTCTAATCTTACATCACACAATACAAATGCCATGGACATGTGTTTGAAATGGTTTTGCGATAAAAACAGAAGCTTAGTGATAAAATCCACTGTAGTCTCCACTCTTGCATAAATAAATCATGTGAGGAGAGAATAAAAGAGATGGAGTGAGTGACATTTTCGCTTGTGGTATATAATGCCACCTAGTTCTGTTGATGGTTACTGCATTTATCCGTGCCCTTATCTGTATATAATAGCAAACTGCTGCTGCTAATCACAAGCCCACATATAAATACACACACGCACAGCTGCAGAGTGGGCTGTTTCCTGTACACAGTTCTCAGTGTGTCGACGTTACTGTTCCATCTGCACAGGCATTTCCTGTACGACCTTGAAATCAGGCCCTCACCCACCGCCATACACACCCTGTTTCCCCACATGCACTGTGCATATTGAAGAAAAGGCATCCCTTTTTTTGCATAATATACACACAAACATTCACATAACTCCCGATTTTGTTCACTGACAAATAAAATAAATAAAAAGGGGACTTGGCAAACACAATCACCAGCAAAGATAAACACGCCTCACACCTGTAATTATCAGTTGTGAAAACAGGGAGAAAATCATGGCATTGTTTTCATGACTAGCTGAAACACAGCACAGAATTCAACTTTACGAGTGCTCAGAGTTACTCTAATCTGCCACTTTCACACCGGGGAGCCGTGATGTCATCAATCAGTAACCCAGTGTATGAATGGCAGCCAGCCTTCCCCAAACCAGCCACATGTGTTTTTATTCAGCAGGAAAGTTATAGCAGAAAAGGTTAGGTCACAGATAGTTTACAATAATATTATTCATGTAAAGGAAAGTGGAAACGATCCCTGCATGTGACTTCACTCTGTTTACACAAGCATGCCCTGAATACATTGATATCACCAGCCAGTAAAACTCGCCACATACACACACACACAGAGAACACTCTACACATTAATTGCATGAACTGGATTTCATAAGGTGATGGAAAGGAACCAAGCCAAAGTCCGACAATTAGCAAAGATTTAAAATAACAACTGAGGGCCTGAGGCGTAGTGTTAAAGCAGAGGAGACATAATGAGAGTCAGAGTTATGATTCCAGCTCACGGGAGAAACAGAGACACCGTTGTAGTGTTCAAATGGTTGCAGCTCTTGGATTGACTCTCTGGTTGCATTTAATATTGACTTGATGAGGAAAATATTGATTAAAATATGGTCCATTAAATTTGGTGAATACTCATTTTGTAAATTAATGCTCTTGTCAAGTTTTAATACCAGCTGCAAGAGACTACAATCCAGAGGAAAACTGCAGCTAGTTTTGCTTCACAAAACTGTCTTTCCCAAGTTATAGTCTGTGCTTACATGTTTACATGATGTGCATCTGGGATGTATACTTGTATCAATCACATCGTGGGGACATGACTATCTTGACACAGTCAAATTATGGAGACTTGCCAGCAAATTTGGAACAAAAAGCCAGATCCCACAAGGTAAACAAACATTTAGTCTCCAAGGGAATTAATGTAATGCAATTTCCTTCAAAGTGACGAAAACATGTTTATATGTGTCTGTACAGTCATACTTTCCTTGTAAAAAAGAGGACACATCATCAGACACACAGGATACAGCACCACATTTCCCATGGGAGAATACAGAAGATAGAAAAAAAGAGGGAGAGAGAGAGATGTGGTCATGTCGTATTCACATAGCTGTTGTCTTGGGTGAAACAGCACATTCACAAAAAATCATTCCAGCATCAGCCATCAGCATCAGCCATATTTGAGTTATAGCTCATTTTCATACCTGCTGCCTTCTTAATTGTGTGACATAGTTTGTACATACATTCTTCGTCATTATATGTGTTTTAACCAGTTTTGCATACATCTATGTGGCTAGTTCACTCCCAGCAGTTTTACAGAGCTTTCCTGTGTCTTTCAGCTAATTTTTTTTTTTTTGTTTTCTCTCCTGCAATCTTAATGTTTTGGTTCACTCTCACAGCTCTCATCAGCCTTTTTTCCTGTCTGCAGTTGTTTTTAGCAAAAAAAGCTCTAAAAAATGACTGCATGCTGCCTGCTCTACCTGCACCAAATGGCAGACAAAGATAGCGACTATCTGATGAATATAGTGCAGCATTCAACAGCTCAAGCAAGATGCAACTTAAAATGAGTGCTAATGTTGCAACTTAAAAGGTGACAATATGTCAGTGCTGTGCTACAAACTTGTCTCTGCTGCCCCTAAGTGGAAAAAAAAACAGTTATTGCAGGTTTAAAGGAGATCATGCATTTCAAGGTCTATATTTATATTCTGGGGCTCTACTGGAATATCTTTGGATGATTTCAAAAACTCCCCTGTTATCTTATATTTGCCCCTCAATTCAGCCTCTGTCTGAAAAAGGCCGTTTAGCTCCTGTCCTTTTAAGGCCGCCCTCCTGTTGAGCCCCCTCTGTTCTGATTGGTTAGCTTCCAGCTGCTCAGGAGACTACATAAACAAACAGAAGTAGTCAGATTTCACTTCTTTTTTTGTTCTTTACTTGGAATGGAAACTTCTCAAACACATCCCTACAAGTTTGAACCCGAAACTGTTCCGAAATATGAGAACAACCCATGGTAAAAATGGTAAATGGCTGCATTTATATGCAACACTTTTATCCAAATCACTTTACTGTGTCTTTCTATGGCTCATTCACCCATTCACATACACACTCACACACCAATGACAGCAAGCTACAATGCTAGGTGCTGGCGCAACCACTAGGGGCAGTATCTTTCCCAAGGACACTGCGACATGCAGACATCATGCGAACCACTAAACATTCTGATTAGTGGACGACCTGATCTCCCACCGGAGCCACAGCCAGCCCTGGAACCCCCCATGGAACAACTTTAGCAACAAAGGCTACCAACATCATTACAAGAAGGAAGTAGAGGTAACATTGGAAATGGAGCATTTAGAGCAGGTTCCCAGATAATAAAATTGCTGTGGCCCAGATCCGGCCCACACCCGACACTTTTGGCACTTTCATCTGGCCCACATACCACGTGGAATGATGGCACTTGGGTGGTCCACCCCTGTTTCCCAGATCTGAGTCACAAGTAAGCCATAGCAATGCTGTATGTCAACCAAGAATAAACCAGATAAACCAGTACAAACCAGATTAACCATAACTGGCCCACATCCATTGAGAGTACCATATCTTCACCAGAAAAGGCACACATGATTTGGGATATTTGGGCCATATTTGCTATTTTACATGTAGGCCATTTCAGGCTCACATGCATTGAGCCATCCAGAAGAAGGCCTGCAGAGCCGCATCATTGCCTGAAGTGGCCCACTTCTGTACACTATCTGGAATGAAGCTCTGGCTTTGGACTTTCAGGAAACATTTTTAACATAAGTTCATCTTAAGTATTCAAACTTTGACCATGTTTAACAAGAACATCTGACAACACTGAAAAAAACAACCGAAAAATTGCAGAAAGCACAATATGTCCCATTTAACATTTTGAAAGAGGGTCAAGTTGCAGTCATGATAATACTGTTTTATTTGCAACCAAAATATAGCATTCAACCAACATGCTATCATGTTCTAAAGATGTTTAAACCAGTCTTAGTTTTTTAAAAAAAAAACAAACAGAAAATAAAGGGTGATTTTACATAAATTGATTGAAATTGGTCCCTTCTTCTCTACCATGATTGCATTTGACAAGACCAAAACAACAATGAGGATGAAGAGACTACACTGCCTTGCTCAAGGGCCTCACGGTGGCAGTTATTAAGGGTAAAAGGATTATATAACTTCATCTGTTCTTCCATATCCTTTTTTGTTTTGTTTTGTCCCAGGAAAAATCTAAACCACAATGTGATTGCAGCCTCTATTCTGTAACCATTAAGCTACTGCTGGCCCCTTCAGCTGGTCAAACTTTGTTTTAAACATGGGAGACAATGCCTTTTTTCACAAACCCACACAGCAATATAAACACACCCATTTCCATAAAAGATCATCCTTATGTCATTTTCCCAGTAGACTGAAGCATCTGCAGCAAATCAGCCTCGCTTTCCCTTCACCTCCCTCTTTTCTCTCCCTCTGTTTCCCACTCACTCACTCACCCCCCCACCACCCTACTCTTCCCTCTTTGCATTTTTCTGTTATTAGAAACAAGTGTAACTGGCCAAAATGTCCTTTCTCTCGCTCTCAAACACACAAATGCACAAAGATATACATATTTTAGCTCCTAATGCATGTTTGCTGTCATGCACAGGTGCTTGTCTTCAGCCTGTCCTGTGTCATACTGCTGCCCTGAGAAAAAGAAAGGAAGAGCTGATTCATTCCTTTCCTGTGTCCTATTTAAGATGTTTACTCTTTTAATTCCATCATAATGTGCCATTGCACTGATCCATGTCACCCACTGTTTATGTATATGTACATTGTTGTGTTTTTCCTTGATAGTAGCAAGTATATTTATCTCCTGTGTCCTTAAGACATGTTTGTCCTCCTTGATGCAAACTACACAGGTGTTGGGTTATTTTTTCTGTGTTCCATTAAATAGTTAATTGAATTTTGCCATTAAAAACAGATGTTTTGGGGTTGTTGTGCAGGAGCAGTGAAAGTGTGTTATTTATGTGTGAGTGGGAAAACAATGAGAGACAGATTGGTCAGCAGCAGTATTGGCCTGTGATCGCTCGGTATCAGAACAGTATCAAACAGAGTACATGAGGTTTTTGGCACCTCGTTCCTCAAGTTCCTAGTTCACACAGTGTGGAAGTCCCCCCCCCCCCCCCCCCCCCCCCTCCTTTTTGCACGCAGTTAATGGAGCAGACCTGTCTATGCTGCACAGCGGACATATCTACTCGCTGGAATTTCCCATGGCTTGTTCATCATACCACGGTCACGGACGCCTTCCACCCCCGCCATCTCGCCCACTCCCCATCGCAACGCAACAAAGAGGGAAAACAAATCAAACAATTCACAAGTTTCCCATTATTCTCTCTGTCTGTCAGCATATGGTTCCAATCAGCAGTGTGTGTGTGTGTATTTGTGTGTGTATGTGTGACACCATGTGAATGTTTTTATTTTCCATACATTTTCTCCTCAGATACAAAGCTCTTTGTCCACACTCTTTCTTCATCTCTTTGGCTCCTCCTTCCTCTCACGCCCTCTCCATCTCCCATCTCTCTCTCTCTCTCTCCGTGCCCATGTCTTTGATTCTCAGGTTTAAAGTCTCTCTCTCTCTCTCTCTCTCTCTCTCTCTCTTTCTCTCTATTTTAGTCTTGCTTTTCTTGGCTCTAAGTCAGACCTCAGGCAGACCTAGAGGTCTTTTTCCCAAGCGATCTCCAGGGTGGACTCCAGGGAACAGAGCACACACACACACTAACACACACACACGCGCGCATACACACACACACACACACACACACACACACACACACACACACACACAAAAAGACCCTCCCTTCACATGCTCTGTCCATTTCCTCCTCTGCCTCTGCTCCTATCCCATATCTTTCTGTCTGCACCTCCTTGTTGACTCACACAATGTCGCTGCAATACTTTAAACTGTGTTACTTTATTGGAAAACAGAGAACACAGTGTTCAAGTGTTGTTTTCTTGGCCCAGCTGAACTCTCTGCACCACATACACCCTATTTGTACATTACATGCTTTGTGGGTGTTGTAAGGCTTTATTTATCCAGGTTAGTCCCACAGGGATTAGGGATCTCATTTACAAGGGAGACCTGGTCAAAACTGCAGCAGCACATAGTTACACCAGCAAATGCAAACTGCATCCACAAGGTCGACGGAGTGCTATAGCTTCTCAGTGAATATGAAAATGAGTAACACTGGAGGAATAAGATTAGATAAAGATCCTTTACTCCACACTGCAAAAAGGTGTTTGTAGAAGAAATGACATGAGTTAATCAACCACTGTGTTAAAGGTGGCTCCGATTCACTTGAAACGGTGATATTGCAAGCAATATTTGGTATGCATGCTCCAACCTTTGCTCACTCAGGTGTAAATAACAGTAACAGTGATTTTACTGCAGCAAAAATAGCATCAGTGAAAAAACAGCACATTTCTATGAAGTATGAAACTGAATATTATTGTTTCAAGGCCCCACAGCTGTTGCTTAAACTGTTGACGCGACTGTGACATCTGTATGTCACTGTACATGTGAGATCACATTTTACTCAGCAATAGAGGCAACAGTAGAATTACAGTGCTGTCTAGTGGTGAGTCAGCATGCACTGCAGACATTGTCAGATTTTGTCAGCAGCAAGGTTCTCTAAAAATCAATGTACTACTACCATGAGTTGGAGTGTTTGCATTCACATTAAATATCTTTCAGGATGACACAGTGGTGGAAGAAAAATTCTGATCCTTTCTGTTCATCAGTGTAAAACCTACACCATGAGTTAATTTTGTAAAGCAATTAAAAAAAGTAAAAGAAAATAAAGAACTTTTTATAGGCACGAAAAACAACATTCAGAGGCCAGTAATGACAGCTCTTTCACTAAAGATAAAGGGTTCTTGTTGGTGTGGCTGATTTGAACATAACTTTTGCACAATCACTTCAACCAAATTATTAACATACACATACCAACGTACAGCAGATAGGAGAATTTAAATGGCCATATCTCAGTGGTGCCTTGACATCTAAATTAGTTAAATATTTTGATATAGATCCAGATGCAGGATTTTAAATATTATTTATTGGTTAAATTGCATTATTAGCAGATTGTGGAGATTTTTCATCATTCAGGTTCATGTATCACAACAGTTCATTGGACTAAAAGTTAAAATCTACAATCTTAAAGATCATTGTCAAGTTCATTTTTCTTCAAGCCCATATCCTGTCACTGATGAGTCAAACACTTTGATGCAGTACTACATTTTCATCACTGGAGGGCAGTATTGAGTTCCAATATGTCAAAGTACACTAATACTGTATTTCTGTGCTTCACCTAAAGGTGCATATTATGCACATGCCCAGGTCTATATTTTAATCTGGAATATCTTTGCATGATTAAGAGTTCAAAAAGTTTTTGTTTTGGCTCCTGTCTCTTTAAGTCTCCCCTCCCGATATTGTAACAGCATATAAATAACAGAAAAACCAAACAGTTTAAGATAGCCCCTTTAGAAAATACCATAAATTGAAATACACTTTAATAACAGTCAATTGCTTAGTATCCTCCAAACATGTCATGTCAACTACAGTAACACTGGGAAATGAAATGACAAATTAGGTCTGAATATCAGCCAATCAATGTGGTGCGTTCACTGAAAATTCCTCCCCTCTCTAGTAAATCAAAGTATATTTGTTGGAACTGAAAAAAAAACACAAACAAAAAACGTGGCCTATATAAGTGTAGCCCTAAAACAGTTGATACTAATTAACTTACTTCTATTAATACTAATAGAAGCAAATGTAGATTTACAGTGAGCTCTAGAAGTGAGTATTCTGGTCCAATATTGAACTTACACAAGTGTCATGTTGTGTCCTGCAGTTAAACATCTGAAATGAAAAAATATTTACATATTCAAGGACTGTAGAATTTTTAATGAGGCAGTAGTAGATACCATTTTAAGGATTTTAAAGTGGTAATTATACTTTTTTGTGCAAAAACAAATATATAGCTTAAAACATGTCTGAAGGGGATCTTTAAGCTGTGATATATATGATATATAAATAAAATGTATATTAAATAATAGAATGTTTTAAAGTTCCTAATTTCTATACATGTAATTTTTACTGTAATTATATTAATTTACAAATCAAACAACTACCGCTTCTACTACTAAAAATGATAACAATCACAATAATCCTGATTACCATTTTGTAAATGTCTACAAAACTGTTACTATACTACTAAATGTACACAGAATGACATATTATACAGTAAATCCAAGCATAAAAAGCTGAGTCCAGAGTGGATGGTTCATTTTATTTCTGACATTCAATTTTTGTAAAATAACCAAGGCAATGCCAGGCGTAAAGTCCAAAACCGTGGAGCATTTTAACAGAACACAACTGGCATTCAGAGTCAGGTTTTTACATATCAGGTCCTAACTTTGTGTGTGTGAAAAAAAAAAAACAAAAACAAAAACTATTGAGACAAAAGAAAAAGATAATTAATAATAGAAACAAAATGACGAGGCTTTCTGAGGTAAATCTCAATACATCTGTCAAGTCAGAGGCAATGGTTCTAGACAGCAGTGCTAACTGTTCTTTTACAAAATGCTCATTAAAAATGCATCCAGAAAATAAATATGTGGCCTGAGTGCACTGTGTCAGCTTTAGATTCCATTCCTGTATTTGCTTTACATTTTCATCATTATAGTCAGAATTTTGCAGAGTATTGTGATAAACTGAGTCTTAGAAAGGAGTGTCTTGCACTGTAACATCTGGATTTCAGATGTGAGACAGCTAATATACGGGCTGTAGGTATTCATCTTTCTCCTGTTTTTTTGGAGACTATTTTGAATTAAAATATAATGTATAAGAAAATGCACACATATGACATTGAGATCACAATGGCTTGTTTCTGTGGTGTTAATTCACCAGCAAGCCAATAGAGAGCAATAATAAAAAAAAAAAACTGATGTTAATTAAGATGTACAGTGCACAGATTGATGGCAAAAGGAGCAACGATGAGGATTTATGCATTTGATTGGCACATTAGCTCACAGACAAATAGCCTAACCCATCACTGATTTAACATGTAATCATCCCACAACTGAAATCTCAGAGATGTACTTGAATACAAATAATGCATTTAAACGCTGAAAATACTGAATGTCCATAAGCCTTTTTTAGTTATCAGATTAATAGGTTATGTAGTCTAAATATTAAATATATGAGCATGGAATACCTTAAACACATGAGTACTTTTGTCACAGTTCATAGCCTGGAGAGTGACTGCAACACCTGCAATTTCTCCAACATGGAGTATATAAACAGAGCAAATACATCTGGAATCAATAGCTGACGGGCATCTCTGCCAATTATTTATTGTTTAATACTGCAATGCAAATTCACACACAGTTGCAAATGACTGTCATCATCCTGTGGTAGCATTTGACTTTTCTTTTTTTTCTTTTTTTAAATCTTGCAAGTGATCTCTGCTCGCAATGACACTCAAGTCAACAACAACTCAAGTGCTCCACGATGAAAACCAAATGTGTGTATGAAGCTGATTGAATCTCTGTAACCATTTCAAGTGCTTTGTTTGAAATCGACGTCTATGGAATGGAGCTGATAATAAAATAAGAAGTCGTTCAAGAATATATGTTCACCTTTCTGAAGAACATGTGCAAAATACATCAAACTCTACATTTCATCTCTTTAAAAAAAAAAAAAAAAAGAAGAAGAAAAACAAAACAAAAAAACACAGTTAAACAGCGTTTGGCCAGGTGTGATCCTACATTGATCATGTATTCATTCGCAGCCCTGCAGCCAACGCTTTCCAATGTCGAGAATAAAGTCATTCATCGTAACAAGACCTTAAGTAATAGTGGTAGTAAGTAATACTGTTGAGGGTTAACTAGTGCGTCTCCTGTCCGTCTGCGTCATGCTGATCCCACTCCTAACAGTAGAGGGCACTGGAGTGATCACACCAGCTTGAGGACGCGTCATACAGAGCGGAGATGCAGTAACACTGGCTGGTCTCACAGATCAGACGGCTTGGTTTCCCCAGAAAAAGCTTCTTAGTCAAAACTTTGTCTTTGTTCACAGGTGTGTAATGTAACAAAAACACACGACCCACTAGGAAGCTTTGGAGAAATCAAACCCTGATCTTATTTATATATCAACACTCCTCTGGTTTAATATAGATGCCATACAGAGCAACATTTATATACATTACACATAAACAGATTGGGCTGTGTCCTCGTACACAAACACTTCAGAGGGTATTTGGTTGCCGAAAGCCACAGAACAGCTTTGGAGCGTTGCTAGTATAAATGACATTAGTGCAAATGCAACCCAAAAATAAAAATTTTAAAAATGGCAGAAAAAAAACATAGTTGGTCGCAAGGTTAGAGCACACTGGGGACAAACGAATAGATGCTATGGTAACAGTGGCAGCGTGCAAGCTGTACGTATAAGCGTGCATCAGCATTATCAAGTCTGGAAGTCTTTCAAACACTCAGACTTCTCCACACACATACTTCTTTCTTCCCGTTCTGCCCCATCTTCTGGGCGGGTGTGTGTGCTAGCATGCGTGGGGTGGGGTTGGGTGGGGTGGGGTGGGGTGGGGAGAAAAGAGAAAAGAAAAAAAAAAAAGATGCTTTCCTATCACATGGCTCAATTTGCTGGTAGTAACATTGAAGTGATTGAGCAGCAGGAGAATAATGATCGTCTTTGAAAACACTTTGATGTGACTGGTTTAAGAAGGAGTTGGATGGAGCAGGGTGATTGGCTACTGCCATGGAGGAGCTTCAGCGATCCCTGGATCGATGGCAAACTTGGGATGGATTGGTTGAATATATTTATGAGTCAGCTGAGCTCTGTAGGGATGAGTAGGGATGAGTACCATGAATGAAGTAAAGCCAACTGAGCTCCTCGTCGCCTCCGTTACAATCCACATTCTGACTGAAGGATCAAAATACAAACTGTGGCCTCTGTTGCATGTCACCTACTCCCTCTCTCTTTCTACACCTTGTTTTCAGTCCATCTGTGTGTTGTCCAATAAAGCAGTAATGTAAAAATGATCTTAAAAATAACATTTATTTAACAATAATACAAAAGTTTTGGCGATGAGGAGTGGAACTGTTTTTTTTTTTTGCTGGGACCAGCCAAACAACTTTGATTCAGATACTGAAGCAGTGTAATAGAAACAGCTTCACTGCAACACTCGTCAACGACCACACCATGTATTCTCTGCTTAGCACCAGGCTTTAAGTCATGCGATGGCCTCGAGAAACAACATTCAGTCTCTGTTAATGCTTCGTACTCACAAATATGCCTAACTACTGTCATCCGAAAGTGAAAACAAGAATCGTTATCAAGAACTGGTGGAGATTTTCGTAGACTTAATGAAATGTTAAGACTTTGTCACCGTTTTAAAATGCAACCATCAGTGATCAACGGTCTATAAAGGCTCCCTAAACACCCCACCCATTCCTCGTTAAATCATGGCACACACGGGACTACAGAGAAAAACCCTAAACACTATGTAACTAATGTACAGTGATGAGAGTGAAGCTGCACAAACAAAGGCAGGATGGGAGCAACCATCACATGAAATGTCTGGGATTGAAATGAGAAGGACATAAGCGTTATTTCACGAATGTCATCATGTGTCCAGGAAACAGCAGCAATGAATGATGCCGCACTTCAGTTTCTTCCAGGATTTCACATTTCTAGGACTTGTTGTAGAACTCCCAATTATTTCTGAGATGAGATTACTGCTTTCCCTTTTGCGTTTTCTTATCACATCATTGGATATCATATGTGGTCATAAAGTAAAAGTTTTAAAAATGACGCCTACCCTGATAAAATCATTAGTGGCATAAGTATTGACATGGGAACACATTTAGATTAGCTTTTCCAGGACAATTACCTTAAAAATAAACTTGCAATATTTAGCGATGTTTTGAATGCCAAGAGATGAAAATCTGTTTGTTTTGGATTTTTTCTCTCAGAATGGGATTTGGGGGTTGATTTTTGGACATGATGAGACAGCAAACTCCTGGACAAGTAGAATATAGGCAGATAATTGGCAGATGGAGTATTTAGATTGTGTTTTTATATGTGCATGCATGTACGTTTTGTGTGTGTTACGATGAGGCTCATCTCATGGAGGAGGAGACTGTTCCTCAGAAGATGGAGAGGGCTGGTCCGGCTGTGATGATGGACCAGTTGATGACCCCTTGCT
The DNA here is from genome assembly GCA_029490765.1 of Euthynnus affinis. Taxonomy (NCBI): domain Eukaryota; kingdom Metazoa; phylum Chordata; class Actinopteri; order Scombriformes; family Scombridae; genus Euthynnus; species Euthynnus affinis. The sequence continues at coordinate 16,142,463 of CM055854.1, forward strand.
GTCCGGTGGGGAGTCTGGGTTTTGCTGAGGTGTGGGTTCAGGCTCAGCTTCAGCAGATGTCATGTCTGACTGGACTAGTAGCTGTGAAGATGAGTGCTGAGATATGGAGGGAGATGGAGGAGAGGGGTGCGTGTCCAATGTGTCAGAGGGGGAGGAAGAAGACGAAGATGCTGGGTCTGAGGGTGACTGGTTCTGTGGAGACTCGTTCAAGAGAGGGGAAGAGGGAGAAAAAGAAGATGAGGGAGCCTTGACAAGGTTCTGCGGAGCACAGGAGGAGGAAGAAGAGGAATCTCCAGCTGACATGGCAGGTCCATTATCTCCCTCCTGCGTTCCTGTTCCCTCCTCCTGTCTGTCGTCAGGAAGTGTGTCTTCTTTTTCCTTATTGGCTGTGGCTTCTTCCTGGCCCGCAGGGCTTTGATTGGCTGCAGGAGTGTCTTGGTTGGGGACAGTGTTAGCTGGTGATTGGCTCTTGAGTTGTGAATGACAAAGAGGGCATGTCTCCTGGACATAAAGCCATTTCTTCAGACAGCCAGCGTGGAAGAAATGACTGCACGGAGTGATCACAGCACTGGTCATGTCCTGGAGGGAATGAGCACAAGACACACACACACACACACACACACACACACACACACAGGTTGTGTTGTTAAGTTTCCTTTGACAATTTTGTTTTGATCAATGTTAAAGCAAACTTTACATTAGCATAGCTTTAAGTTGAAGCCTGTAATTTATCCTTCCTGCATACTCTTTAGATAAACAAATGCACACAGAAGCGGCCTCTACCTGGTAGCAGATAGCACAGATGTCGTTGTACTGCTCCAGCTGTGTGTTGCTCGCTGTGGGAAGGCTTTTGATCTTGTTTACAGCGTCTCTCCTGAGCAGGAAGCTTTGCCAGCCCAGCTGGGCTCTCAGCCAGACGTTGTAGTATGAGTGGACCAGGATGATGGTACTGCCCATCACACTCCACTCCCCGAACACCGTTTCTGACACGCCGTAGCACACCACACACACCGCAACCTGACAGAAGAGGACAGCAGTGACAGTGAGGCCATATCATATGACACTGCTTTTGTTACGTGCTGCCTTCTCACTTGTGCTCCCTGAGGATACTGTGTACTGTCAGCGTGTGTTGGTACGACACTCACCAGGAACTCCAGTAGTCTGTAGGTGCCATTGACACAGTAGATAACTTCATCCATGTTCTCGACTGGAGCCTTACGAAACTCCTCCACCATGAAGAGAACGTAGATCAGCAGAGTGCCGAGGACCTGGGGGTGACGGAGGAAAGCACTTTGACTGCATTTTATGTTATGTTTGACTATTTTTGAGATGAAATCATTGATTGTGATTTTATGTTCTAAAATATTCAAACCCTTAAAAAGGTCTACAAATTCTTTTCATAGACACTGTGTATGCTCTGTGCGTGTGTCTGATCAGCTGTCTGCTTCCTTGTTACCTGCAGTGAGGTGAGGATGGAGGAGGAGATGATGATGAGAAGCCAGAAATCCATGTGGAAAAACTGGCAGATCATATAGGCCATGTAGGCTGGAAAGATCAGCAGAAACAGACACAGAGACACCGCTCGGAAGTGCTTCCACAAACTCCTAAAAAGGACACACAGAGGAGGGCACAAAAGAGATGATGATCAGCTCTATCTGTCCCAACATAGGCATTTTAGTTACAAACAAACAGTCACACTCCGGGTACCATTGTTGTATCCCAAAGCAACGCCTGCTGTTTGAGGTAAAACAAATATGTCTACTGGTTTTCCTCTTTAACTGTATTGTCTACAATGACCTGTTCAGCTAAATTTTTAAGGTGTCAAAACACGCAACATTATTTCCTCAAGCTTTGTTCATATCCTCTTAGTTGTGTCTGCAATATAATGTGACAGCAGAATGAATGAGTAGATACAAAAACCATTTCCTCAACTTGCTTCCTCTAAAGAGGACACACCTCTAAATGTTTACAGTTCACTTGCCACTTTAAGTTTTGTTGAATGAAAATTGGCATTTTGGACAGACATGTGGCATGCCATTTGTTTAAGATGTTTAAAAATATAACTGGTATAGAGAAAATATAAATTAAAATACATTATATAACAAAAATACAAGATGTATGTTAGAGTTATCTTACTTGTCTCTGGATGCTCCGAGGGCCAGGACTATAGGGTCTGCTATCTCCAGCATTGACTGCAGAATGGAGGCAACAACAATGAAGAGGATGATAGAGAGGAGGAAGGCTCGATGGATGACCTGCAGCTCAATGAGGCCAGTCTGGACAGCGAGGATCAGCAGTGTGATGCCTTCTGTCATCCCTCTGCACAGACAGATGGGAAACAAACACTCCGATTGATCAAAAGTACATATAGAGACATACCAACAGACACCCTACACACACAAACACACGCACGCACGCAGGCGCAGACTGACCGGTGCATGGTGTTGTCGTTCATAAAGGCTCTGTAGCCTTGCAGGTAGAACTTGCAGAGTGTGAGAACTCCCAGAGCGATGAAGGAGACGGTAAAAACCAAACCCAGCAGGGAGTACGGTGTACTACAACATTCTGCAATACTGGAGAAATGAAGGAAGGAGAAAGAGAATGAAGAATAATTACAAGAGAAGGCAAATAAACAACAAACAAAAACAGAAAACTATTTACAATACCATGAATTCTACCATTACCTGCCATCAGCAGGTTTAATTGTTTTGATCAAACTGTTTATGTGAAATAAATAACAATAACAAGGAATCTCAAAATTTCCTGATTTCCATGAAAGTTGTACAAAGCATAGTCAAAATATATTTTACCATTGTTTGTACAACCATGTACGATGTTTGAGTAGTTTGTCGTATATGACTATGTTCATTTTCATACAGATTTCATACACAATACTAGTTCAGCCAGTTTAGAGCATCATATTTATGCCATGCTTTCTATACACCATGTGTCATACAAACATATGGGGTAACACATATTGTACACAGAATGAGTCGTGTATAACTATGTGGGACTGAATTTGTGAAGTTCTGGCAAAATGGCACTCTGTGAGCTTGTGATGTCGAACGTATGATGTTTTGCTGTTTTACATTGATGCTATGATCCTACCTGGTAAGAAATAGGAAAAGGAGCCTCTCTCTTGAGGTAGGCTGGTCTCTGGTGCTAAAGTACGAGTAGATCTGCAGAGCGAAGAGTAGCAGCCAGAAACACATGAAGAGAACTGGGAGGACCAGCTGGTTCCACAGAGACATACCCAAAGCTAGCAGCCCATACACTTCTACCACCTGGAGAACACAGAGAGAGACACAGAGATGGAGAGAATGAGACACGGAGTGACATTAACGTCATATAGGAGAAAATAATAGTATAAAAATGAAAAAGCTTGTGATATTAGGCTAAAGAGATCCAATTAACTGCTGTGTTACCTGAGCCAGCTCCCTGTAGGCAGTCTTGGCCAGGTTATATGGTACCAGTAAATTAGAAGCCAGGAAGTAAATGACCTCCAGGCCTGTGAAGATCATGGAAAACTTATTGATGAAGACGATGGTCTCCAGTGGGACCAGACACAGTCTGGCCACCAGAGGGAGGAGGTGAGCAGAGAAAAGCCATATCCTCTTGGTCTGCATCACACAGGAACATAGCGTACACACTACCAGCTGACCTGAAAGTGATGCACAGACACACATACACAAAGATGTGCACACATGAATATCCACCTTGTTATTAATGTAACTTCATTTGATACAGCTTTTGTTGATGTGTTTGTTATTTTTGTGGGATTAAGAGCTTGAAATTAATTAAAAAGGAGGAGAGACCTTGTGTGAGAGGATTTATATCTGTATCAATGTCAGGTACAAAAGACTACAAAGAACTATTCGAAAAGAAAAGAAATCATTTAGTGAGGCCGCTTTTGTATTTATCAGCTTTAATGCATCTCTCTCAACTCACTAAGACCATGTTATTTTCATTTTCACAGGCTTTCACTGTGCAGTGAAATCAGCACTCAGTATGGCCTATTTATAGCACAGGAGACTCCATCTCCTCTCTCCAGTAAGAAGAAACCAGGTCCTATAGACCCAGGAACACAACAACTAACATTTCTAGTTGGAGTAGAGGTTTGTGTTCAGGTTGGTATGTACCAAAAGTGGCCAAGTAATATTACATAAGGGGGAGAAGGGGTGTGCTTTTTAACATGGCCAAGAAATTTGAATCTTTTTCCAACTGTGCCTTTTACAGAAACGTTGAAACACAGACAAGTTACAGATCAGCAATTCTGGAGCTGTTAAGGGTTCAGTGTCTTCCTCATGGAGGATGGATGCTGGCTGTCACAGAGACTTGAGTCTGGAAGCTCAAGTTGAGGTTATGTCTCCCCTGCCCTATGCAATTCATTTTCCATATATTATTCCAGATGCGTGAACTACCATAAAGCAGGAAAGAATGTGAGGATAAAATAGAAATAGAAGACGTTTGACTATCCCATTAGCTCAGAAAGGAGCTAGTGAACTGCATCTTCCTGCCTGTGTTTGGGTTTGTGTATGATGCGTTCATGCTTCCTCACGTATGTGTGTGTCTTCATGTAATGTTATACCTATGAGTGCAGTGGTGAATCGGTTCATGGAGAGGGGTTCCAGGTAGACGGGTCCTTCATAGCCAGACTCCAGTTCACTGCGGACATAATCCCTGAAACAGAAAGGTCAAAATGCTCAAATTACTGGGAAATTCATAATGACTTATTGCATACTACTGTCCTACAGCATAGCTCAATCGCAACATTTCTAGCACTTGCCAGCAAAAAGATACAGTACATAATACTGTGCAGCGACTAAAGGCTATGATGTCATTTTAAATCTGAGAACGATAACAAGCCATTTTAATGTAATTTTGGGAAAAATTAATTTTGTAAAACTGAAGGAATACAACCACCCATAGCTGAAAATGTTCACCGTTACAATTAAAGTCTGCTTTAGATTTTAGTCTTTGCAAAGGTATAATAAAATAACAAAAGTTAAGATGAAAAAGCCTTCCTGAATAGCCTGTTTTAAGAGACTGGGCTTCCCTCAGATGGTTAGGAGGGCTGCTCCTTGTATTGTATTGTATTGTATTGTATTGTATTGTATTGTATTGTGTGCATGTGTGTTTGTACCTTGAGACTTGATGACCAGCAAACAGCAGCAGGGCAGTAAGGACGTACAGGTACAGTTTAACCAGGTGCTGACGAGGCAGGGTCAGCAGCACCAAGCTCAGGATGTAACCTGTACATTAGTCACACATACATGTACACACACAGACACACAGACAGACACACACGCACACCCAAGGACCAGATACAGTATGAGACAGTCAGCAAAATTAAAAAGTGAAAATATATCCATGACAAATGCATCTCTCACGCTTGCTGTACATAGATTATATTATGTTTTCGATCACAAAAGTGATGCACTGAATGTGTATGTGTGTGTCTGTGGCAGATGTTTTTATTATGTAATTGTAGGGAACTATTTTTGAAAGTCACTGTGGATCAAACAGTCACCGCTACCAATAGGCTTTCTGTACAAAAGTCAACTAACTAAAACCATGTAAAAAAAAAACAAAACAAAAACTCTACAGCAGTTAGCAACAGTTACTTTGGTTTTACTGCCTCTCTCTCCCCCTTTTTCTGTCTGTCCACCCGCAGCGCTCATCAGCACATACCAAGCCGATTGGCTCATTTACCAACTGCAGCCAACTCTGACAGCACACACAGACATGCACAAATACACAAAGAAAACTCAACACTGTGCTTGTCTGTCTTCTTTTAGCTAGCTCAAATCACAGTCTGACCATCAGACTTTGCTGTGTCAACTTCACCCTCATGTTGCTGTTACTTTCTTTCAGTTCTTTCTGTGACACTGGAAATACATCTGGCCTGCTCCAACTATGCCTCACTAGCTCCCAGTGTATATGCTGCAAAGACCTTGTTTTATCTCTCCATGATTGACGCTGCGGCAATATGACTCAAGGATTATTTATGAAGCCTGTTTTACTGTGTTCAGGGAGGTTACTAACCTTTTGTGAATGAGCAACACCTGTTAAAATGGTGTACCATTACTTGGATTACATAATTAACAGCAGAGATACACTAACAATACATCTGCAAATCGACATTTAAGTGGAAATGATTTATCACAAAACTGGCAACCACCCATTTACAGTTCAATCCAGGGACACAGCTAGAAGGAATGTTTTAGAGCCACGTTTCACTGCACTGAGGGAATGTTCATCACTTTGCTACCTTCATCACCAAGGTTATGTTTTCACCAGCCTGTCTGTCTGACTGTCAACAGGAGATGCCAATCAGTTATGGATTTTGGTGAAATTTGATGGACGAATGCACTTTGACATGCTAGAACTGTGGTGGTGATCCACATCTACAAGATTTGTGTATTTTAACTACGCTACAGGATACAAGCTTGATCCAACCATTATTTTAAAAATCAATTTCCTTTTCATTTAAGTTAGCACAAGCCAAACTATCACAGTCACAGATCAAATTCCCAGCATACAACTCCAGCAGTGGGGTTTCTGCTTTAGGCAGACGCCCCAGCAAGCAATTGTTAGGGTAGGTAGGTGGGAAGCCAGTGAGGTCATGTTCTTGTTACTGCACTAGCAATTACTAGATGGCGTGAGCCCATACTCACATTGTTCTCTCCTTGTTTAGCTTTCCACTAGCAGGTGAAAATGAACTAAAATGTACAAGAATGTGGCCAACCCAAAATTGAAGGAAAAGTTGGATAACAGTTCAATGTTGACAGAGGTAGATCTCTTTCAGAAAGCCTTTTTTTTGTTCTTGTTCCAGCCAAATCTTTGACTGCTGTTTGGCAGCGCTACCTACACACTTAACACTGGTATCACATTAATTCTCACTGGCAAAGCTGACTCACACTGCCAGAATGTCACTGCTGGGGCCAGAACCGCACAGCTGGAGGAGGAAAACTAAGTTCAGGCTGCATCCATCTTTTTTATTTTACCATCAGCTAAATCAGATGGTTTTGGTCACACTCCACTTGTCTTCATGCCAAACAATCCCTCTTGACTGTCCTGAGATCACTACAAAGCACCGCCTCATGGCTAACTGCCTACCACCATGTGTGAGCATTTTGAAAATGACAAAGTTAGGTACAGAGGACTGACAGAGCTGAATGAAAAAAAACAAAAACAAAACAAAACATGCAAATCCACCAAGAGAGGCCGAATTGTGACTGTTGGAAGCTACTGATAAAGCCAGCAGAACAGGAGCCATTTCAGCCGATAGCCCAGTCAAATAGTCCAAACAAAACACCTACACTGCGGGTTATGATAACTTAACTGATAACACCAACATACTAAAGGCCACAGCGTATTAAAAAGGCGTTAACATATCAAAATGTGTAAAATGCTAATCCCAATCCTCTAAGAAGTGTTAATACAGAGAGGAATGTATTTGTACTGGAACAGGCTGTGTGTGTGTGTGTGTGTGTGTGTGTGTGTGTGTGTGTGTGTGTGTGTGTGTGTGTGTGTGTGTGTGTGTGTGTGTGTGTGTGTGACACCAATACTGACCTACGTAGTGCAGGTAGAGTGCCAGGTATTTGTACTGGAACAGGGGGTTGTTGGAGAGGCTGGAGCGCTGGATCTTCTGGAAAAAGGAGCTGACATCCCAGCGGTACAAGACATCCAACAGCATAATGCTGGGAACACGCAGACCCACATTGAGCACCGCCTCTAAACGGTCCTTCACTGCCATGGCCTCAGCTTAACCTCTGATCAGCAGGCAGAACTGACCACTAAGACGGGAAGTTAACAGTGGGTGCGCTGCAGAGAAATGGGGACAAGGCGAAGGAAAAAGGTAGAAATTTAACACGTTGTAAGGGAGACAGAATGTAGTTACAGAGGATGAGAGCAAGAAATGAGGAAAACCGGTAGCAAAGGAGGAGGAACGGGGTGGGGAGTGAAGGGAACGCACAGGAAGGTTGAGAGAGACAGACTGAGGAAGCACAGAAGATACAAACACTCAAAAAGAAGCAATATACTATTAGCAGCTGTTACTAATGCTAACTATTCTACAACCCCATTTTTTTTTTCCTTAATAGTATATTGTTGTGGTGGCTGGCAGTATAGATAGGCAAACTAACCAGCAAAAGCCAAGGTTTCAGCATTTGGCAAGTGGGTGGTGCTAAATTACCACTTTGGATAACAACTGTTATGCGTCCAGTTCCATACGCATGTTCATATTATAGGTTGAAGCGAAACAAATGTGTAAATCTACTCAAAACACCTGCCAAAATATGGGAGAATAATACTTTAATTTATATAAACTGACACTTATTTAGTTCAGTTCACTGATGGGTAAATGTTATCATTGTAGAGAGCCAAACTACTACTTGGAGCCTATAAAACTACTATCTGACCATTTATACTATTAAAACAACACTGAGAAAATTACATACTTGTTGGATCTCAATATGTAACTCCATCATCTTCAAAAAAGGCAGTGCTTGCAAGCATTTCTTGCTTTAATGACTAAATAATTGCCTTTGTGAGATGAACGTGAAGTACACTGTTAACTTTCTATGCCATCAACCAGAGACATTAACAGAGCAGTTATCAGCAGTAACAAATGAGACCAACTCTCCAACACCAACTGCAACATTAAACAACTTTAAAACCAACTCTGAGGAGAAGAAAATAATAAGTCTGTTTTACCTCAAAAACCCTGTGTCTGTTCAGCGTCGGAGAGCAGCTGCTCTCCGCTGCTGGTAACAAAACGTTAGCGATTCTCCCCCTCCGTCTCCTCCTTACACTTTGATATTTTCATACAGGCAAGAGACTGTTAGATGCTCTTTGGCTGCAGACCACAGAGTTTCCCACAGAATTGGACTATCTGTGGAAGTAACTGACCGAGGGAGGGGGAATAATTATATATAATACAGCATATAAGGTCCTCCACTGCAAATATTTTAATTTACAAGTACTTTTTGACAATTAATTAAATTAAATAAAAGAGTTATGTTGCAACTGTAGTCATTTTATGTAAAGCACATTGTGTTTTTCTTTTTTTCCAACTCCCATCCCAAAATTAATGTAACATTATACCCTCCCTGTGACGATGGGAGGTCCACTTGAGCCCTGCATGCTTGCTAATAACTTATTTGAAGAGACTCCAAGAGGTCATTTGAATGGTCAGCTGATCTGACGGGACAGAAAACAGTCAAGCTGTTGTAGAAACAGCTTTAATTTAGTAATATTAACATATTTGACTATAAAACAACAAATTAGGAAAACTACCTGTAGAATGACGGCACCAACAGTTGCTTTTCATATTCATAAAATAAAAATTACTCTTGTAACTTATTTTTCTTAATAAGCAAAAGGCTTCTTTTCTTCTTTTCCATTTCAAGTATGTCTCAGCTCCTTCAGGAAAATATGATGCTGCACAGCTGTGTGTCTCCTGTAAAAATCATCCTCAGCCTGAAAAGGATGTCAGCCTTTCACAAACGAAATAAGTTATATTTTATTTAAACATATTCTGCAGGCTACAGTTGTTTTTATTGCTTCTTTATGTCCGCTCCATTCTTTCACTAATTTAGGGGTTTACATAGTATATGTGTGTCTTATTCTGTGACAGCCAGACACTGTTATAGAACTATAATCAAATAAGAAAACACTGGAGCAGTTATCAGATGTGTTAATTAACTGTAGTTAATTGTACATGAAGGTTAAGTTCAAACTGTTACTTGGTCATTTCTACATATTGACGGCTGAATTATATTTGACATTTAAGGTGCTGTACGTCTCGAGTAGTTGTTGTCCGGCAAAATGACACTGGAATGAGCAAGGACGTCCTGTTTTGATTAATTTAATTCCTCTGTCCTCGCGACGCAAGGAAGAGATGCAAGTGAAGGACGCAGGTCCACTGTCATGTGTTTGTGAGTGAGTGAGTGAGTGAGAGAGAGAGAGAGAGAGAGAGAGCTCCAACAATAGAAAATCAATTTGTGGCGGGTAATGTTGGTGTTGTGGCAGGCCGACACAAACAAATGAATGTATGGGAAACCCTGGACCATTTATCTTATCTGCAAGTTGTGTTTCATATTGTATTTCAGTGGACACCAGTGAATGGTTTGGCACACAGTATACTGAAGCAAGAGACTGAAAATTTTGTCCCCTTTTTATTCATTCAAATCGAGAATCGGTTTTGGATCGAGAATCAAATCTGCATCGAACAGGACACCCAAGAATTGGAATCAAATCCAATTGTGAGGTTCCCAAAGATTCAGACCACTACCTAACACTACTGCCAGATACAACACTCCTCCTCCCCACACTTAAGTGTGTCATGATCCTCTTTGCTGCTCATACAGGAATGCAGGAAACATGACCCTGGATAAACAGTTAGTCTGGAATAGGACGTAACTGCAGAGACTTCACATGAATGCTGCGCAGTTGTTCCAGTCCTAAAAGTGAGATTATATACAGTTCAATATACAAAGACTAGTTTGAACAATTCACCCACAACTATGATTTGTTTAGTCAAATTAGTCAGTCAATAATCAATCTAGACTTGCAAATGCATTCAGGCCTTTCGTTCTGCTGCCACACACCAACCACTAGCACAGAACTTAAGAGTGCTGCACATGAAACTGTCAAAAACCTCAATGTTACACTACCAGGTGTTTTCATGCAGGTGCAACTCTACACCAGGCTTGACAAATTAGGCATACAAGCAGAATCTGCTTATTTACATGCGAATAAGCAGGGAAAAAAACTGAGGAAGAGAAACTTTTTTCACAAACCGTTTTGTTTACATTTACATAATCTTAACAGTTACACTTTTTCACTAGTTTATATTTTTACAACACTGTTGAGGTGTAGGAAATGTAGGCTGAAATTTTTATATGGAAATATCAATATGATTTGGATAATGAAAAATATCTGAATTCAATTGGGAAAACTTTGATTTGCAAAACAGCCAGATGGGAGTAACTTTCAAAAAAAAAAAAAAAAAAAAAAATCTATACTGGAGGTACTTCAATGTATTGATGAAAAAATCCAATATTGCCATAAAGCCGTCTTGCTCTTTGATTTGCAACACTGCCTGGCTGCAATAGCCCAATAGAATCTGAGGGATATTAAAAGGGGAGACATATAGTACTTCTGTATGTATATGGAAAACTCTGATAGTCTTTATATAGATTTCTATCACTTCACATGTTGTCATACATGTCACCAAACACACATACACTCAAGAGAGCCAATATTTCCACCCATGCTTACTTATCTACTTATAACTATGTGGTTATGCATTACAGAGTATATGACATATTCCATACTTATCTAAATTAAGAATCAATACTAATGAGACACCTGAGTGCTACTTATATAGAACATCAGATACGTTACTTCCCACTTGTATAATTCTAATGCTAAAAATTTGTATTTATGCATATACATTTAAATGGCTGCTTCAAAACCAAATTCCCTATCTAGGATCAAATACATCAAAACAAATGAAATTGATTCATTAGATGTTTATGTTGAACACTCCTAATGTAATCACTGTTTCAGAATCTAATTTAACCCTTAAAGTGATGAGAAACTTCCCATGGTCATCGACTTCAAGACAATCTGAATATATCGCTTCTATCAGGTTGAGTGATCCTGCTGTAAATCTATCCATGATACACCTGCTCTGTTCGCTTTTTGGAAGACTTCGAGACCTCTAATAAATCAATCATTCATAGCCATGCTCTCACCCTGCAGTACTGAGCCTGTTGTGAATTCAGTGTGCAAAAGAGTATTTTCAGAGAGCAACATGTTGACATTTTTTTCTAAAACCTAACAGGGATAGAAACAAAGCTCCTGTTGGCTTTTCCCAGATTCTTTTTTTTTTACAACCCAGCAATTGAGGTACTGCAAAAGGTTGAAAGTAGCACTATAAAAACAGCTTGAAGCTGTCCTCAGTAGGTCAACACGCATTATTTCACAGAAGAATAAAGTTGGATCGCTCAGTCCCGCACATTTGAAATAAAGTCTCCAGCCTGTTTCTAAAGCCCAAGACTTCCTCAAGGTTGCTAATAGCAGAGTTTCCATCCATTAATATCCCTGCAGCCCTGGACAAGATCCTAATAACTTACATAACTGAATTCACTACGACTATCACTGGCCAGAGAGAGATCACTTCGCGGAATCCGATCTTATATAACACAGCCGTCTACCACTCTACTTTTATCTGTCATAATCCATTAACAGCTACAGAGTATGGTGTGGTAGGATTTAGTCTAAATGAGTGTATTTATATTATTACTTGCTTAACTGGCAGACTGGTACTACAAACGCCACGGATGAGTGAGTGCTGCATCGATTATGGTACGTGATGAACTCTAGTAACCCTGTTGTCTCGACGGGAGAGAGGAAAAAAAACTATCCCCTCGCTGCACCGCAAAACACTGCAACACTTTGCTAACTAGGCTGGTGTGCATGTTGCCCTGCGATAGAGCACAAACAAATAAAATAAGCGACCTCGGTGTGTCTACGTATGATGTGTCAAGTTAGTCATATGAAGAGACACACAGATAGCTGTAACCATGTTCGTGCTGTGTAAGGATGATGAGCTGCATCGAGCAGGCAGCAGGCACAGCGCCAACAATTCAAGCTAACGCACTCAGCTAGCTTCACTGTGAAGTTAGCTACTGTCAACAAACGAGCTCATTAAAACACAACAAGGAAAAAAAACACAAACGACACTATAGCTAGACTCCACCAGCCACCACACATATTCACGTAAAGGCAGATAGTACAAACCATTTGAAGATTAGCGTTAATGTTAGCACAAAGTGCCCCCCCCCCTCCCTACAAACGTTAGCCACTAAGTACTTCTGTAGCCTAGCTAGCAAGCAGACTGGCGCCCAGCCAAAACTAATAAGAAAAAAAGACAACTTACATTTGAAGGACGATGTTTGCAATATGTACAACGGTTTCAGGTTGCGTTTCGGGTCGGATATCGACCATTTTAACTCGGCACCGCCCGAGTTAACGGTCCTATCGATGGAAGTGCCTCACACTCAAAGGATGCGGGCCGTCCGCTCATCTCACCCAGCAGCCATTACCGTAAGTACCGACGAGGATGTACTAAGCATGCGCAGTATGGCCCTTGGTAGTTAAACCCTACATTCTATGAGTTAAGCCCATACTGGCAAATTGTAACTAGTTTGATCCCTTGTTGTTGCAAAGTACTTTAATCTTTATGAGGAATTATAGACCCTACTTAGCCTGGGTATTTAGCTATAGTCTTAAAGGACTGGTTCAAAAATGTTCAAGTCTGTCTTAAAACAAATGAACATTGAAACAGGGTTTTCTTGACATTCCTCCTGGTCATATGGACCATTAGAAGAGCACTACATAATGCACTTACAACGTAAGTGATGGGGGCCAAAATGCACAAGCCTCCTTCTGTGAGGAGATGCATTCAAAAATCATGTAGATATCTTTCAATGTTATAGTTTTTTTAGTGCCAAAGTCCCTCTTTTTGTTTCTATACTTCCACCTATATTTTAATTGGAACTCTATTGCTGAAGTAACAACAAATGGATTCAGATAAACAATAAACAACAAGGGATTAGAAATGGGTTTAGTCAAAGTTGAGTTTTCAGAAGCAGTTGAGATTATATTGATATTCTTTTTTTGATATAGATTAATTTTAACAAGAACTGATGACATACCCAGCAAATCATTTTGCCAGTAAAATATCATTCACTGGACCAGAGTTGGTATCTTTAAGTGCACAGACACAAAATACTTCATTTCACAAGGATAATGCATCAAATACCATTGCCACTTTACAAGAAGTCCTAGGAGTATATTAAAAATAAACCATAAAACATACCAAACAGTAGTTAAAGACTGTGCAGCCTGTCAATCAAATGTACTGATTTGTATTACAGTGGTATTTATCTAGTGGACATCAGTGTAAAAAAAGACATTTTCCTATAAAAGAAATGAATTCACTGATTGAATTGCAGACTGTCAATATCTGTTAAAGTCAACATTTACATTATCACTATTCAATAAATAAATAAAAACATCTGAAAGGGACTCTAATTAGCAAAGATTTGTAACACTTCACGGATTTCATTGTAATGTGTTGCAACTTGTAAACAAACTTCTAGATAAATTGTGCATTCCTATCAATGTTGTATTTTTGCGTTGCCTTGAAACTTCAATGATAATGCAATCATTGATTTTGTCTTTTTTCCCTCCCTTTTTAAGTATGACTATTGGTGTTTATATAGAGGAGGTACCTTCACAAGCCACTGTATGCTAAACTAAACAAACAAAGACTGCAGGATTTCTGTTGTTTCTAGTTTTTCACATGTATGATTAATGATAGAAAATGTATAAAGCATAAAATAGGCAACACCTAATGTTTTAGTGATCAAATGCCTTTCTTTTCTTTTTTGGCTTTATTAGATGTCATTTTGAGGATTAAGTAAGTAGAAACTATCATAAATTAGGACTATTATTATTATTGTTCGGGAACGCTTTTTAATTTGAACTCATATCATTTTCTTTAAGTTGTGTGTTGTATGTTTTAAATGTTGTAGTATTTGAGATTCACTAAAAATCAAAAGTTCAGTACAAATTAAATGTATTAGTATTTTATTTGTAACTATAGATTATAGGCATAGACTGTGGTCACTATGGTAACGAAGCATTGCTCCTACGTCACTACCGGCAGATATCAGGACGCGAGGAAGAACAGAGTGTGCGTCCCTCGATGAATGAAACTGAACGGGAAACTTAATTCATTCATTCAACTTTTCGACGAAATCTGAGTGTTCGCCAAGCATTACATGTTAGCTTACTCTATCAGGTAAGGATACCCAAACCGTGTAGCTTAGTCAGCTAATGTTAGCTGGTTGGCTGGTTACCTTACATTGCTGCTAGTCCGTGTTAGCCATCTCATGCTAAAAATATCAACACCAGAGACTGTCAGACTATCTTCTCTGATTAGGTGACATTTCGGCCGTTGTGTCTCAAATTAGCCAGCCAAAACAACACACGCTCAATAGACGTGATGTCATGTTTTGCTCTCTGTGTTTCATTATTAGCTACTTTCTGTGTTTTTGCTCAAGCTACAGCCAGTTAAAGTGTAGTAACTACACCCTGACACCTTTCCCGTTACTCTGCCTGTTCTCCTCTCTTTTACAAGGTGTGCATGATTGACACTGTAGGTGCTGGAAGTATTTGCTTGAAAGTGTGTGCACTTTTCTGTGCGCCAGCTGCAGCCGAGTGTGTGTGTGTGTGTATATGTGTGTATGTGTGTGTGTGTGTGTGAGAAGCCCTTGTGAGCCATGTCAGTGTCAGTGATCATAAAGTGGGGAGGTCAGGAGTACTCCATCAGTTCTCTGTCTGAGGAGGACACAGTGATGGACCTGAAACAGTCCATTAAGAGCTTGACTGGGGTGCTGCCAGAGAGACAGAAACTACTGGGACTCAAGGTCAAAGGTGAGAGGGCATCAGTGATCGCAGGTGCGTTAAACCTGGGGGACCTAATATAAATAATGTCATCTGATATCCAGACTAGGCTGAAAAGATATCAGGACATTATTGTTAACTAAAGTATATGTAAGAAACTCCTCTCCTACGTGAAATAAACTTTTGATCAAATTAATTCACCCTTACATTTCCCCAGGCTTTGGCTACATTAATCCACAGTCATGATCAGTCTGTGTTTTATTTGTACAAACGTGTCCATTTCTCAGCATGCTTGAGTGTCAATTTTCTGCAACTGTCTGTAAATCATTTATATTTTATCTAAGTTTTTTTTTTTTTTTTAAGTTAATTAATCTCTGTTTTCACCTTCTGCTCCTTGTTTCTCTGATTCCTGCCTCCAGGTAAACCTGCAGAGGATGAGGTGAAACTGGGCTCTCTGAAGCTGAAGCCTAACACTAAGATCATGATGATGGGTACCAGAGAGGAGAGCCTGGTAGGTGGCATGATGACAGATGATATTAACTGACTATAAAGATATCTGGTTGGGACTATGACGATCCAGTTAACTGGCTAAGTGCCTCAGTAATCTGAAAAGCATCACATTTTATTTCTGACTGGTTATTTAAGAAATTGAGTCACCAGCTAGCTCTGATCAATTGGTCAGTAAGTGATTGGGAGATGATCATGCCAGCTAACTTGCCAACTGGTTGTTTGATCTATTATGTTGTTGTGTTACTGGTTTGAAACTGTGTATTTGTTTTCATTTGTTTTGTGAAGGAAGAGGTTTTAGCCCCTCCCCCAGAGAACGACGATGTGGTCAATGATTTTGACATTGAGGAGGAGGTCATTGAAGTGGAGAACAGGTCAGATATTTTTATGTGTCCATAAAGAAGCAAGGTCAAATTTGTGAGAAAGAAAGGAAATATATTTGTGTGTGTCTAAGAAATAATGTTGATCTTTTTCTCTAGAGAGGAGAACCTGGCTAAAATAGCACGTAGAGTGAAAGACTATAAGGTGGAGGAGCTGAACCCCCCCAGAGAAGGCAAAAGGCTTCTGGTGCTGGATGTGGACTACACACTGTTTGGTGGGTTACAGTGACACACATCTGACAGGGGCACCACCGACTTTAACGCTTATTAAAGCATACCATGCTTTTATAAACACTTTATTTTAACTGTAACTTTACATTACACAACATTTTCAATTGTATATGGGCACAACCTAACAGAGGTCCACAGAGTTGACATTTTCACAGATATGAAATATCGCCAGATTGATATAAATTCTGAATTTTTCTGACTGCTGCTATAGTCAGAATTACATGATGCTTTGCAAAATATAAATACATCACATCCACCCCCTCACATGGACACTGTGTATTGATGTCTGCATCCTATGTGTGTTTAGATCACAAGTCGTGTGCAGAAACGGGTCAAGAACTGATGAGGCCATACCTTCATGAGTTTCTGACATCAGCCTACGAGGACTATGACATTGTGATCTGGTGTATGTATCTTCTCTTCTTCTTAATATGATCTAAACTGGGAAAAATTGCATCCATTACAGAAGAGTATGAGACAGCGGTTGTTAAAATATTTATCACTGCATTTCTTTGAAATTGCAACATTTACAGTGTAGATACAAACAGTAGTTATGAGGAGAGAGAGTGGCATATGACTTTTAACAAAGGTCCTGGAATTGAACTGGTCATGTTGCAGTTTGATTGAATGTGTCTTAACCATTAAATCACAGGACACCCCCAGTAACACACAACACATTTTTTTTTACATGTATTAATGCATATTTTGTGGCCATTAGTTGTTTTTTACTTCCTCTGTGTGCTGTTACCCATCAATCAATCTGCTTATGGAATATACATCTCATCTCATCTCTCCTTAGCTGCTACAAGTATGAAGTGGATTGATGCCAAAATGAAGGTACATATTCCACTTGCTGTGTTCTTTTTTGTGTTGTCTCAAAATATCAAAGTATCACGTGGAAGTGTTAATCAGTTTAATCTATAGTATTTGGGATCAGAGGGGAACAGATAACAATATTGTGTGTGCGTGTGTGTGTGTGTGTGTGTGTGTGTGTGTGTGTTTGTGTGTAGGAGTTGGGAGTGACAGACAACCCTAACTACAAGATTACGTTCATGCTGGACAGCGCAGCCATGATCACAGTACACACCCCTAAGAGAGGGGTTGTGGAGGTTAGTACACACTCATCATAAATGAAAATCCTGGCCTCTTTCACTGCTGTGATGGTATACTGTATACATGCATTACTGATGAAAACAAATATTTCACAGCAGAAGAAAGCATTTAAATATAGTTTTAGGGTTTGTCTAGTATGGTGGGGCTTTACTTTTGGACTATGTATTGTGCCTTTTATTTGTGCTTCACTTTACTCTGCACTTTTATAATTCCTGTATAGAGTGCTTTGAGAAAGGGCCATACAAAAACATAGAAACACACAGGAATAACATATCTCTACGTGAGGTTTTCAGTCAAGGTTTGTTGCTTTGTGAGAAGGTGATATCACCGATTCAACATGATTGATGGCATGTACACCTCTAGGTGAAGCCCTTGGGTGTGATATGGGGGAAGTATGAAGAATTTTACAACAGGAAAAACACCATTATGTTTGACGACATTGGGCGAAACTTCCTCATGAACCCACAGAACGGACTAAAGGTAGGTTGCCAGCAGCGTTGTTGCCATTTAATTCAACCTTCTCCTATTCCCCATCATAATTGCCAGCATTAAGCACACATTGTGCTGAAACTTATTTTGTGTATATGCTTGTATTTATATTAGATCCGCCCCTTCATGAAGGCCCATCTGAACAGGGAGAAGGACAGGGAGCTGTATAAACTGGCTCAGTACTTAAAAGAAATAGCAAAGCTTGACGAATTCACTGGACTCAACCACAAACACTGGGAGAGGTAAGCTCACATACTGTATGCTAAACTGTACATTAAACATGTCAATATAATGCAATGAAATATGTACATCAGTATTATATGTATGGAATGTGTGTGTGTGTGTGTGTAGGTACCTATCGAAGAGGCAGCACCACTGAGGAGGGACTACATCATTGGCAATAATGTGGGCTGGACACTACCATCCCATCATCCAGTTCTCACACACAGATACACACTAAGTGGGCAATTACAAGTCCTTCATTCCAAACCATAATACATATCCTACATTAATCCTGCAGCTACCACTGAAAAGCTCAGGACTGAGATGGGCTTCCCGATTTATGTATTTGCATGTTCTCTATCCCTCCTGAGCCTCTCACATTTTTTCCAAATATTGTTTGCCTTTACATTAACAACAGCAGTTACTACCAGTCTAAGTGATAGATTGTATGCCTGTGTGGGGTAAAGAATTACACACCACAGGCCACTATGACCCACAAACTCCTACATACGTACTTCAGTCAGGTGTCTAAGATGCACCTTGAAGTGCACAGTTAAACTGTCTGGAATTATTCAAGATCTTGTAAACCTGCTTTGTTTTCCAGATGGGTGGAGTTTACAAAATCTTTTAGCAAGTAAAAACAGATTATAAATATACATACTGAAATTGAATTTGAATTTGTTGAGAGCAATGATCAGCATTAAAGATAAATCTAAGCCCTTGAGCATCATACAGATGCCTGCAACCTACACAACTTGACATATAATAATATGCAAATAATCCTGAAAGGTACTGTGAGATTAAAAACTGACAAGATTGAGACTGGTTGTAGCTAAACTACTTTCATCAAAACAATTGACTGTCGTGCATGTTTTGATGTAAAACCTCCGTTATTTGTTGTTACTTGTATGCAGAGGTCACTGGACACAGGCCAGTGGTTTGGAGGATGTTGCAAATTTACATACAGTACACACATAGATGATCAGGTTTGGGTGTGTGTGCATATTTGCAGAGAAATGTATTTGTGTTTTTCTGTATATTGTTACATTTGCCACACACACACTCAAGACGTGTGGACGCACACACTCGAGACACGTAGGATTACCTGTTTTTTTTTTGTTTTTTTGTATGGAACTAAATAGATTCTGTTGTTTTGTTAAATTCTAATGTTAATGAACAAAGCGAGGATGAGGGATAATGACGAGTTTGTAAGAAACTGACAGAACAACACATGCATTTTACGTTTTTTTTGGTAGCTTTTGAAACTAATGTGTCTGCACTTATTGTCAATGTTTATTTTAAGTTATGGATGAAGAAGAGGAAGTGTTGGGGGAAGGGGACGGTGGTGAACACTAAGTAGCACCTGAATCTCTTAGAAACATCAGGGATGTGATTTCTCAAATTTTGTCAAGTTTACAGCTCTCTTAGAATTTCAAGTCCTTTTCATTTCTTTAGGTCTGCCTGTTTGTGTTTTCCTCATCACATCCCTGACATCCTGGCTGTAAATACGACAATAAACCTTTTTTGTACCTAAATTTCCTGTGCAGTTCATTGTTCCATATGTTGTTTAAATTGAGTAATCAATGCTATATTTACACATTTCATTACAATGAACTACTACTGTATTTGAATATATTCTTGATTTTTATGTAACTAACTATAAATTAGGTATTTGAAGTAATATTCAAAATCACAATATCAAATATAAGTTTATTATAAAAATGTAAGGAAACATTTTACCAAGAAATCTGCATGTCAAAGAATATTTATTAATAAGGAGGGTATAAATGGATGAGTATTTCTACTCAATCATTTAAAAACAGTTGTTTCAACAATATACTATAATTCAATCCAGGCAACTTAAATGAATGAATGAATAAATACTGTACAGGTATACATTCATTCCCAAAGTACAATCTTTTGTAAATTGCTTTAAAAAAAAGTGAGAGATTGGAGAAAATCCATATGTCACTGCGATATATAATTAAGTAATTCTTAGAAAAATGTTTTCTTCCATCCTTGTTTTCTTTCTTCTTTTATGGCTGCAGTCCAGTGAAAGCAGTTAGCATTTGACATTGTGTTTATTCACTCTGTAGACAGGACAGGATGGAACAAAACAGTGTGGATCAGATGGAATATTGGTGGCATGACTTATCTGGATTATTGGGATATATCTTTAATAGTCCAAATTATATACTTACGTGCATTGAGTCCAATGGCTCCATGGCCCGCCGGTGACCTCCTCCTGAGCCCGCACACAGAAGACATACTTCTTGGCTCTGACATTGACCTCATACTTAGTGTCTGCAGTGGTGCTGTGCTGCACAAGAGAAGAGGGGACACATCAAAGACAAAGAAATGTGTCTAAGAAGAACTCAGTAAATGCATTTTCACAATCGCTAATCTGATACAAACAAACAAACAAAAAATCATGCATGTATTGATTACCTCTATGGACTCTGTTTCAGGAATATTACAGGAATGTCCATTGTGGACCACCTTGACCTGGAAGTTTAGCTTAAAGTAGCTGCAGGGCTTCTCCCAGGATTCAGGGTAGTTCCAGCGGAACACTTTCCCATCACTGGACTGCAGGTTAGGGAGGTTTGCCGGTGTCACTAAACAGGGTGAAGAGGGAGAGGCATTAAGATGGAGAAGGCTGAGCAGGGATACAGGACAGTGCTCATCCATAACCTCTTACCAATCTCTCTCAGGTAGAACGTCTTTGTGTACATCTCTAGCCGAGAGTAGCTGTGTATGTAAACTTTGAGGGATATGCGGTGTTGTTCCTCCTTGAATGAACAGCCGGTATCCTGGCAGTGAACTCCTGATCCATCAGCATTCAACTCACAGGGTATCTTTTCCAAATCACTGTATTAAAGACAAACTGGTTGGTACAATACACTCTAGAGCAGGATACAGTAAAATCTTTTGCCTCCGTTAGTTGGATGTGTGAGAAACAAATTTTTGTCCTCACCGTTCTGCCTTCACCAGGAGCACAGCAGCGTTGGATCTGGACTCTGTTCTTGTCCAGGTGCAGTCGAAGGAGCCTCTATAGTTCGGTGTTGAACAGTGGATGTGACCTGAAGGAGGACAAACATTGTTATCACTCGGAGTCCTCGGAGTCGCCCTCTTATTGTGTTCAATGTTCTTATGAACAATTTACGTCTTGAAGTTCCAAGCACTTACAGGTAATCAATACATCACTGAAAGATTAATTTCAATATAACTGCTGTGAGCAACTACAGAGAAGACTACTGACTTCATACCAGCCACTCCACTATGTTTTATATTTTGTTCCATCAAATAAGGCACAAAGAAATATCACCTTTCACAGCTTTCACTGATTCATGCAATGTGTGAAAGTTGACAAAAAGACTATGAAAACACTGTTGTTAAGAAGCAACAGGTTTGAAGGTTTTTGAGAACTGCCAGCACTAACAATATGATGATGGGTGTGTCATAATGCTTCCCCATTGTGTCAGCCTCCCTCTGGTTTGTTTGTGCTACAGTAATTATGTAATTCATATGGGTATTACCATAAATATAACAAAGGAAGAGTGTGCTTTCCTTCTTTGCCTTCTCCTCATTTTGAATGTTACTTTCTTTCTCCTTCATTTTGTTCCCTTTATCTCAATGGTTGTGTCTCTGTGTCTCTTTTTTTTCCTTCTTTCTGTGTCTTCCCTTTGCTACCACCACTCTACCTCTAGTCCACCTTTTATCTCATGTCTTTTTACACATGCCTTTCATCTTATCTTTTTAGTGTTGTCTGGTTTTGGACCACATCCCACTACATCTGTCTA
This sequence comes from Euthynnus affinis, assembly GCA_029490765.1. NCBI lineage: Eukaryota > Metazoa > Chordata > Actinopteri > Scombriformes > Scombridae > Euthynnus > Euthynnus affinis. The sequence continues at coordinate 16,164,691 of CM055854.1, forward strand.
CCCCCTCCCATCTTATCTCCCGCACCAATCTTTCTTATCCCATCTATTCAGTGACATCTCTTCTGTCTTTTCCAGTGAAATACCTCTTGCCAGATCCAATTACACAACAAATCTTTATCTTTCTTTGTTTGTTTTTCCATGTGTGCCTTCTTCTCCCTATTGACTTCTCTCTCTTATGACACTCTTTCCATCCCCTCCCTTCTATCTCTCTTTACCGTCTTCAGGGGATTTTTCTTTCAGTATGACACTCCTGTTGTCTGGGTCTAGTTGGATCAGGATCATAGTGTGGTTGAGGTATGGTCCATTTGGACCCAGGTGACAAGTGTAGTTTCCACCGTCCATCTCTTCCACCAGAATATTGACCTGGTTCCCCTTCAGAGCTGGATTAAGGTCCATGCCTGAGACAGAAAGAGATGGGTCAAGTCATTTTTGTTAACTTTGATTTGTATTAGTGTCATATCATACTAGTGGTATGTGCACATGGTTACATATTTGTTCTGTATATTACATATTTTTGTATACGTGTTTTCATCTGTATCCAGATATGAATGTTCACGAGTCTCATGTAAGATATTGGTTTTTTTTAAACTTTTATTCTGTTTTTAATGTAGTGTATGCAGTTTATCTCACTTCTATGTGTTTTATATACTTGCTAATGCTGTTCATTACTTTTTATTATATGTATTGTATGTTAAAATATTGCGATCATAATGCTTCATATGTAGTTTATCTCACTACATTTTTACATATTCTGTTAATGCTGCTCATTAGTTTCTATTATATGTACAGCCCTTTGAGGCATACTGATACTGATACTGGGCTGTAATAAATTTTGATTTGACTTGTCTTGGTAGTAGATATAGTATCAGTAGTAGTAACAGTTGTATTACCGTTCTTCTTCCAAAACACAGGTTGGTTTTGATAAGCTTCTCCGCAGGTTAGAGGAACATTCACCCTGGTACCCACAGTATGAGGAACCCTCAGGACCAGAACTAGTTTAATCATAGACAACACACACACACACATTTGAATCAATATTTCTGTGAGGTGAGAAGACCAGTAGAAAGGAAGCATGATATTCAGTAAAGAGGGAGTATGAGTTACTGACCATTTTCCATTAGAGTCTCAATGTTTCCTTGGTGGCTGTTAGTAGCGGCGCAGCACAGTGCAGCATGCAGGACTACAAGGAGCAATGCATGCATCTGAAGGGAAAGATGTTAGTATGGCTTTCTCAATAACACTAATCTGTATTTAACAGTTGTGTGGTAGTATATGTTTACTGCTGAAATAAAACTGTAACCAAACTTAGATGATTCATTTATAACCAGACATCAATTTAGGACTTAGAAACAGATATTAGTATTAAAAGTAACTAGTAATTACAGAAAAAAAGATCTGTGTAGTATTGTGGAGAAACTATTTAGCTATTGAAGTAAAGCATGTATATAAGTAATTTCAGTACTTGAGTAAAAGTACTTATTTATACTTGCCACTTCTTAAGACACTATATGAAAACACATTTATGTTGGAAAATGAAATAATGAAAAATATCTTAAAGTTCAAATGCATTTGACTCAATACTTGTGGACCTGGATGATCAATGATTTTTTCATACTAACAATCAGTCAATCTCTCTCAGTGAACTTGAGGCCACTGTTAAAAACAGGTGTTAACCTCAGTACATTTAAATAATAGACTGAACAAAGTGCTGGAAAAGAAAAAGAAAACACAAGAGAGATGAAAATGAGCAAAATGAGTATAGATGAGCTTACCTTAACAACTGGACTTGATCCAAAATTTTCACAGCTGAAAGTTGACCTGATGAGCATACCAGAGAGGTGCCTCAGAGTGAGTCTGTGCCCCAGTTTGTCTGTGTTTGAACTCACACACGTATTTATGTGACAGAAACAGACGAAGCAGAAGTAGGAAAAGTCCAACAGCAAAAGGCACTTCCTCGTGTGTATGTGTGTGTGTGTGAGCTAAAGAGTATGAAGGCTGTTGACATAAGATCAATTCATTAGTTGGAAATACCAATGGACAATTTGAATGAATTGGGAATGAAATTGAGGAACCAATCAACATTATGTCACAATGATAAATATTCAATAAATCTGACTGCTGATCATCTTTTGTTGACTCAGTTATGAGGAAGATGGCCAAAGTTGAGGCCAAAAGTATTGTATATTCCATGTGTATGGTTGTGTAGCCACACTGAACATTGTGGGGGAAGTCAGGACAACAAAGAGACAGAAACCTGTGGGACACGCAACTCGAAACGCAGGTCCCTTGGAAAACAGTCACGAAAGTTCTCAGGAACAAGAACAAGAAAGCTAAAGTCAGTGATGACACCTAGATAGAAGTGAGAAGGGGAATGGAGTCCCCAGATTTAAATAAAAGAAAAAAAGATCAGATCAATGGAAAAATCACAATTAGTAATGTGAATCCCTGAGACCATGAGAAGAAAAAAATACCTTTACATTTGGGAAGTTACCAGTAAAGAGCACTATGATTAATCAGTTTCAATTAATAATTTCTCTCCTATTAACCTTCAACTATGCCAATGTATCGGAAATGATAGCCAGTACCATTTCCGATAAGAACACGTCTAATTCAATTATAGCCATAAAGGTTTCTTTGAATTCAACATTGCAATGTGTTTAAAGGTAAGTAGATGACTGTTACTAAAGTGTGGTGTCGTTTTGTGGTTTCAAACAAACTCACCTTTGTATATTTATATGAAGCATATTTTCATTTGTATGTTGCTCAGAAAGGTTGTGCTATTTTCAATGCTTCTTCGCAATCACTATGAA
>CM055854.1:16172500-16275000 GCA_029490765.1 Euthynnus affinis
AAAGGATTCAGATTCACTAACTTCATCTGTCCTCAGATATTTCATCACACCTAACTGTATTCAAAGGTGATAATCTACTTTTAGACCAGCCAAAGACATATTTCATTTTTGATTTAACAATAAGATACCAGCAGAGCCAGCTTAATATGTGGAAACTGTCTTAGCCTAACGTCACAAAAGGCTAATATGTTAAACACGGTTCATTGACAATGTATAAAAAGGATCTGGATATGGATCTTTGTGTCTGTATATCTCACTTGGTTATTAGTTCTCCAGTTAGCTCTAACATAGTGTTTATGTTTCAGCTGCAGAATACTAATAGATTGCAGGTGGTGCTAATGTCTTTGGTTGTTTAATTTCATTAAAAACTTCAGATAGATAAAAAGTCTTGCAAGGAAGGATAAGCTAAGCACTAAATTAAAAAGGGATTTTAATGTTAGGATCAAAGCAAGAAAACATTTGTTCACATGTATTTTTGCACCCAAAATGTTGTTTGACTTGTTATGGCGGAAAACACAAGGCCTTATAAAGCATAACAGTGAACAGGATGTTTTCATTTGTTGACCAACAGCCGATGCAAATGGATCTGATTCTCTGCTTCAGAACAGTCAAATCGAAACTGGAATAGTGAGAAGAAAAACATGGCAACAGAAAACTGAAGAACAAGGAGACCAACCTTTACCTTAGATCTAGTCTTAAATGCAACAGGGGTGTAGTATACAGCTGTGAGTGTTGAAAATATTAAAGTGATCTGGCTGTTTTTGTACTGGAGTGCTGGATGAGTGAAGCGGTGACATCAGGTCTGGGGAATCTACAGCTGGAGCTCAGCGGGATCTGATCTGACCTGGCCAAACTACTAAGAGGAAAGAAGCAGGACAAGACACTGACTAAGTTCACGAAAAACTTGTCTGTTGGTAACTGCTATACTCAAACCTCATTTAGGTAAAGCTGTTTTGCATCTTTGACACCTTCAGATTTATTTTCCCTGTTGGCCCACTAACAGAATAACTCTGTCCACCTCTGGTTTCCTGCCCACCATTACTGCAGAGGAGTTCACCGGTAAAAATGAATGAAATGGTGCAGCTAGCCTCTTAGAGATAAGTAGCCTCTGATAAACTGGAAATAAATGATAATCCAGAGTAAAGTCACCGCTGTGTTATTTATTGACTTAAAATAAACAGTACCCATGACACTGTGCCAGTGTGGTTAGGAATAACAGGTACATGATCCTAATATAAACATGTGTGCTGACATTAAACTGGCACATTTAAACCACATTATCATATTTATTTTCACTGATACATAAAAAAGCCCACTTCTACACTCGTATATGAAAGCTGAACCTGCCACCATCAGAACGAAACATACCAACGGTTCCTGTTCAACATCTGAAACTCACAACACCCACATTTAATCAGAAAGCGATGACCTTTTCTCTCCTCAACTGGGTCACATGACTCTGAGGTGATATGACTTAGGTATGAAAGAGAATGATGATAGAAAACCTGCTCAAACAGTTAATAATTGTGTGTGGGCTTCCTGAACTGAAGACACGCCAATTTGATTGATTTGTTCTATGTGAGTGATTTTGTGTGTTGTCGAAGATGCACCATCTTTGGTATACTTATGTGAGTGATTATGACTTTAAATCCTACTTTCAGAAGAGCAAGGATACGCCCCTTTCCATTTATTATTTAATGATTCCTTATGTGGGATAAACCTCCTAATAGATCAAGTCTAAACTCTAAAATGCAGTTATTGAGATCCACTTAGAGGTTCAGATTCTTTAACCCCGTCAACCCCCCGCTCTATATTCTATACTCTATGGTCATGAAAAACTCAACTATTGTTGCGACTATAAATGGTCAGCACACAAGCCACTCACTCTCAACAGAAACATTTATGGCAAAGTTTACTCTCTGTGAATGACGCCTCAGCAGATACTCGAAACTAAAGAGGATGTATAGGACATTTCATGGGGAAGCTTTACTACATCCTTTAGCCTCTAAACTCTAACTCTATTAATGTGATCTATTAATATTTGTGAGGTGACCCCCAGTGGTAAAGGCTGCTGTCTAGTGTCAAGAATGTATGTCATCGCTCAGCACGGCCACTTCATAATTTTTGCTTTCTTCATTGAGGTCTTTCATGGCCATAAATCAATTAGTTAAAGAGACATGGAGGATGTCATGAAATTATTGAACCAAACCAAAGTCTGTAAAAATTTGAAGCTAGAATTTGGCTGCTATGAAGCAAGGAAATGTGTGCAGTTGCGGCGTCACACTTCATACAAGGTAGATGTTGTAGTAATGTCTGAGTCTGAGACCACTTTCCCATTGAGGTGAAAAGGGAAGTGGTCTCAGATGTTTAGACTTCACTGTACATCTAAAGGTTTTGACTGGAAACTGTCACAAACATACAGCACACAAATTACAATCTACAGAAAGTCGGGTAGGTGGTTGGGTAGCAAAAAAAGAGCTTGGAGATGCAGTCTGCAGGGCTTATGCACACTACCAGCATTGTACATTTTAATATTATTGGTTGCTCATACGCATATCTTAAGTTTCAGGCCCTTGCTTGGCATTTCTCAAAGTGCAATCTTGTCTCTTCCTGTATTTTCATTGACTTGTTATAAACAACCCAAAATTTAAAATGAAAACTAAAAGTCTATAAAAATGAAAATTAGCATAAAAACAAAACCACAACCCCCCGTAGACTCAAATTCCAAAGAAATTCTAAACAGTTCCTAACTTTCAGTTTCTCTCAAGAGCATGGGAAGAGGGAGTTGAAATTCCTGAGTTTAGTAACCACCAATTGCAACATCCTACATAAAGTCCCCAGAGCTGATATTTCATGAGGAGCAAAAAAAAAAAAAACCCCAACAAAAAACATGATCTGCTACAGTTACCACTGTGAACGTTGAGATGTGTGTTACCATGCGGCAGTGTAATGCTGGCCCCGTCGAGGATGGCTTGAGCCAGCAGGTGGTCATTGCTCTCAAAGGCACTGGCCGCAGCCCGCAACGCATCCCAGATCTCCTTCCGGCCCTCGAATGCTGGCGCTGTATCCCAGAACTCATCTCTCTTGCTGCGCAGCTGGCCTTCAGTCATCGGGTAGTCACTTTTCCATTTAGGCCGCTCTCTCTTCAGGGGCTGGTTACGCCCTAGAGCCACTAGGAGGAAGGATGAGAGAGAGGAAAGTAGAGATGGAGAGAAAAGAAAAATGGAGGAAGACAGGAGGGAGGGAGGGCAGATGAAGAAGTGAGAATTAGAGTGTTGGTGGGGGGGACATGGAGGGAAGTGAGAAAATAAAAACGAAAACGCATAGAGGAACAGAGAAGGGGTTAGAAGGAAATGACAGAAGAACAAGACAAGGAAATGAGGAAAAACAAAATAAATGGGAATGTAGGGAAGAGAAAGTAGACAGATATGGAGTTCAAGATGAGAAAGTGAGAGAAGAAGAGGGAACACAGAGGATAAAAAGGGAAGCAAGGATATAGAAAGAAATGAAAAAGAAGGAGAAGAGTTAGGCTCAGATGACAGTTTCAACATTATATAATAAAATGATAGAAGACTGAGCAGAACTGACAGAAACGCTTCATCACTAAACCCAGTTAAAAGGTTATAGCTGTAGCATCTAACAGCACTCCATCTGCAGCAGAATGGCTGATGAATAACACCATCTGGATCGCAACGGAAGGGGACGACAGGTACAGGACAGTGTGTGCACAAGTGTGTGTGTGTGTGTGTGTATGTGTGTGTGTGTGTGTGTGTGTGTGCAACACAGAAACAGAGGAGATGAGGATGACAGATCAAGGTGTTGAGTTACACCTGCTGCTGGTACACATGTGTCCTGGCGATCACATGGCACAGTCTGATAACACCAACCTTCAACTGACTGTTTGTAGTAAATAAGACCTCTAACTGGCTGACTTACTTTGTAATGCATATAATTTACCTGTTATACCAGTAGTTGCACAATTAAAAAAAAACTCTTAAAAAACGGATGATAAAGACATCAGACTATGATACTTAGTCAGTAAGAAATAAAACAGGATGTGTACATTGACGGTCATAATGATCCGCCACAAACTCCTGCGTATGTACATGTTATCATCAATGTGATTGCTGGGCTGTATTTATATTTCTACATTAGCCTACTTTCTAGCTCAGCTGTCTGCCCATAATATACCTTTAAACACTATATAGCCCAGTTGGCTGTCTTTCAGTAATTCCCAGAAATCCTTAGGGATGTATGTATGTGGGCCAGTTTGTGCAAAAAGACAGTTACACTAATATATCATTATGCTTGAACCAGTTAAACCTTTTTAAGACACCTGCCTTAGTGAAAACAGAGATGAATTTACATGTTTTCTGGTCTAATGGCCTCTGTCATCAAGATCAAAAAAGGTGTCAAGTAACAGCTGCATCTGTTTTACCCGCAAAAGCTTCTTATTACTACACATGCTCTTTCACAAGGAGGACATACAGTACAGGAAACCAGGCTATATCTCAGCATCTCTACTGTTAAGTGCTCAACCCCCCCCTCCAACTCAGCTCTATCTCTCAATCTGTTATTAAAATAACTCACTGGCCAGTGGCAGAACCCTTTTTTTCAGACCAGACAACTGGGAAACTACTCAGATCACAGTTGTCTACAGCACCTCAGACAGATAAAGATCTTGACAGAGCGGGCATCCTGGTGGCCTAGGATAATAGTTAAGAGAAAGATGTGCACAATCTGGAACGGCCTGGGATGTTTTTGCATGAAATAGCTCCCTCTGTTCCCCCTGTGTTTCAAGTCAGTGTCCCCATGTAACAACAGCAACATTATGCCAGTTTGTATACCAGTTAGGGCTGCACCTAACTAGCATTTTCATCGCTAATTAATCTGCTGATTATTTTCTCCATTAACCGATAAGCTGTTTTATCTATGAGGTGTCAGAAAATAGTGAGAAACCCCATTTCCCAAAGCCCACGATGCAACCTAAAATGTCTTGTTCCGTCCCGAATAACAGTCGACAACCCAAAGATATTCAGATTGCCATTACAGAGGACTAAAGAAACCAGAAAGTATTCACATTTGAGAAGCTGAAACCAGAAAACTTGGGCATTTTTATTAACAAAATAAAGAAATAAAAAAAGACTAGATTATCAAAATAGTTGGCATTTCATTTTCGCTTGATCGACCAATCGATTCATTTTAACCAACAATTTTCAAAAGTTACTTATCACCAGAAAATAATTGATGTCCTCTAATAAAATACCATTCTTTTAGCATATTTCCATCCACAAAGCCACATTTAAAAGTGTCAAAGTTTCAGTTTCAATGCCCCACAACGTTTGGCATTACATGAAATACTGTTTATAGCTCAACAAATAAACCTGATCTGCTCTTCTGTGGTCTGTTTCTTGTTTGCTCTGTTAAGAATCAATGGACAGGAGGGTGCAGAAACATAACCGCAGTCTGAGTTGCACCGTTAAAAAAAAAAACATCATAAAGCAGAACAACCATTTAAGTTTTGACACCTCCTCCTCTCTCCCCAGCACTTTGCAGCACCACTTCGCTTATGCAAACAGTCAATGAAAAAACACGACATGCACTAAGTAACATTAAGCGCAGCATGTCGTAAACTGGCGTTAACTTGTAAAGCAGAGTCAGGACATCATTTAAATCAGACTGTATGACTCCTGCACGTCCGCTTGCATGCCATCGCCGTCTGTGACCCATATTTGTTATGCAGAAAAGCTAGCAAGCTAACTAGGCTACGTTTTAGCCGGCTAGCTCAGTCAACAGCAAAGAACAAAGGGAGGCAGCGACGCACAGACAATATTTCCCACTTCGTAAAGTCGCGAGCAGACGAGGCGTCATTTCTCGCTTCGAGGCCCGCTGTGAGCAGGGCGGGGGAAGACCGGGGCGGGCTGCCGTGTCTGTCCCTGGCTCTGTCTGGCTCGGAAATAAAAGGGAAGGGAAGCAAACCTCCAGCCAGGACAACATGCAGAGAGCCCAGAGGAAGCCCCCCTCCCCCTTCCACCCCCCAAAAAGCCAACCTTGTAGGCACTAAAAGACATAAATAAGCCCCGTAAGTTACCTCCAGTTCCGTCCGAGTTCTCGTTTAAGCTGCCCGAGGAGTCGTGGTGGCTCCCGACACAGCCACCCATGGATGTTTCGGCAGAGCAGCCCGGGCTGGGTAGCTCACCCCCCGGCCCACAGCTAGAGCTACATCTACTAGCCCCTCTCTCTCTCTTTCGTTTCTCTCCTCCCCCCCTCCCCTTCCCTTCTTTCTTTCCTTCCCTCCCTCCCTTCCTTTCCTTCCTCCTCGTTTCCTCCCTTTCTCCCTTCCTTTCCTCCTCCCTTGCTTCCTCCTCACTCGCGGGGTCCCGCCAGCATCATCATCCTTATCTGGTGAGGAAGGCGCAAAGAGAGAGAGAGAGAGAGAGAGAGAGAAGACAGCGAGGCTTACGTCGTTACAAGGTGACCGAAAGAGGAATTAAAGGGAGAAAGAGAGCGAGAGAGGGGGAGCACAAAGGAGTACACTGTAAAAAAAAAAAAAAAAAAAAAAAAAAAAAGAGAGAGAGAGAAAAAAAAGAAAAAAAGGATGCCGTCTCCTTTGGGTTCAGTTTGCTTTGGACTGTGTTGATGGTGATGTGTTTTGACACGTGCCATCATGTTTTGTGAGAAGCTGTTTCCTGCCCTGAAGAAGACATCACATCACTTATCTTCCTATCCTTGAATGACAAGGAAGCCCAGATTTTACAACATAGAGTTGAATGTATTTTTTTCCCTATTGTGTTCTAATTGATTCTACTCAGAATTTCAGTGGTTAGACTATCTGTAGTTTTAATGGTTCAAACAAACAGGTTTTATTTTTATTGCAGCTAAAGATCAGATTTTACTGCAAAGTAATGAAAGGTAGTTATTGTGTTATCTATTCTATTCTATTCTATTCTATTCTATTCTATTCTATTCTATCCTATTCTATTTCAGTCTTTTGCATTCAGTGGTTAGATTATGAGTAGTTTTATTGGTTCAAACAAAAAGGCTTTCAATAAATCGAAGCTAAAGATCAGATTTTACAATTAAGTATTTATCTATTCTCTTCTATTTTATTCTGTTTTCTCTTACATAGAAAGCTTTCACTAATTGGATTATTTTGTAGGTTTTAACACACAAAATTGGTTGATCAGATTTTGAAACAGAGAAAAAAGTTATTATTCTATTCTATTCTATTCTATTCTATTCTATTCTATTCTATTCTTTTCTATTCAGTTCTATTCTATTCAGTTCTATTCAGTTCAGTTCAGTTCCAGGATTTTAGTGGCTAGACCATCGGTGCTGGTTCAAACAAACACATATTTTGAATTCATTGCACATAAACATCATACTTTATGACACAGATGACACAGAACTACAAGGTAGTTGTAGTTATTCTTTTTTCTATTCTTTTCTATTCACTTCTGCTATGTCATGTTCCACACTACATTGTGTTGTAATCTTCTCTACTCCTTCTGTCTCAGCAGTTCTACTTGCTGCATGTCTGCTTTTGAATGCTGCAATGTTATACCAGATGAACACACTCTTGCTCGGTCACTATCTTTAGGACTCTCCTAAAGAGACTTGAGTGTAATTCGACACACTAACACACACCCACATTCACACACAGAGTCACTCACATGTCCCAAGTACACACACACACACACACACACACACACACACACACACACAATAGCAATGGGATAGCGAGGGTAATTTTACAACAAAGCTGTCTGGAATTACGATTTCTCTTTACTAGGAACTGAAAGAAGACATGTTTATACAGGAAAGAGCTTACTTGGAAATCCATTTTCTGATTGACTGCATGATGCAATATGATGTACATGCTACTGGGAATACACTTGACATGTCATAACCTGCTTTTCGATCAAGGTCATCGCAGGAGATTCAGCAAACTCTCTGTACAGTAGCTTATAGGCATATACTCCTGTTCAGGATGGAAATGACCAAATATCACCTTTTATATTTGTAACCTGAAGAAAGTGACTTTATTTGGGATCAAAGAGTGATTTTATATTGAGATTAGTGAGACTGTGAAAGCCACATTTGGCTCCATGCAAGAACCACTCGTACAAACAGATTTGTTCTTAAGATGCATGTACCAGCAAACATTTCATTTATCAAATTTCAGTTTTCTCTGAGGTACAAACAAATATTTATTGGCATATCTTGGCATAACAATGTTTACATTTCAGTAGTTATTGGAAACTTCTCCCAATCTGACAGCTGCCTCTGTGTCTTTGTCCAGTATCATGTTGTGTTGCAGCTGACAATGTAACATTACCTGTAGCCTATAATATTCTCTCCTCTAATATATCTGTGACTGTCACATCCTTTGACCACTTCCCATCATGGAGCACTTTGCTTTAGAAAGATGTTTTTATCTAACAAAGAATTCCCTCTTTACTGCTATCACAATGCAGAGCTGCTCTGATGACATGTTGTTGGCAGCTGGATTAATATTTTCTAATTGTTTTGGGTCTCCGACTACTGACACTCCTAAACTGCTATATTTTTTGTCTGCTTATTTCTGAAAGCAGGTCTTGATGCTACACAGTGTCTTTATTTTTTGGGAAACTCACCAACAAACAAAGCAGAACATGGAGCCTTATATGGCAGTTTTAGGGACATGGATTAAACTAATGTCTTATCTCCATAACCACAATACTATTTGCTGAGTATACACTGTTCAATGATGTTAATATGCTATAGTATACTGTGCATTAGTGCAAGTCAGGTGGGTATTGCTGAGGTAGTAAGGTACATGAATATCCAGGAATTAAATGTACATTGATACTTGAATAATTTACATAATGCATGCACATATTTAACAGAATATACAGACAGTACTTTAATGAATATCAAAATATGAATCTGAAATATAACAGATATTATGGATAATGTAATAATTCATTGGGCTAAAATGAGCGATTTATGATAAGTTCAGGCAGGTAAAAGAGTTTGTTGAATTTGACTGGGAACACATACGAGCAAACCTCAAAAAACAAAAAACAAAAAACAAAAAAAACAGAGATTTAGGATAAAAGTACAAGAATGCTCTTGCATGAGGCATAATGTTACAGACATGTCATGAAAAGGTTAAAAATTAATTTTTAAAATGTATGTAAAAACATGCAGTTGTTTGGTTCCAACCAAGATTCTGGCCTTTTTTTTCTGGCCATTGTTAGAAGCCACAGTAAGCTGTGAAATATTACCCACACTGACTGTTCAAGGCCAGAATAGACTGTTGACTAAACACACAGAAACTGTGACAAGTCTGAGAACAGTTTCTGAGAACTATAGCAAGCTTTAAATTCGGACTGAAGAAGCTTTGATGAGGATCAAGAATCTAAAGCAAGTCTACTTACCCTTGAGTCAACCTTTCTGGAAATGCAATGGCCTGGATGACTGAGATTCTTAACAGATATAGTGACCTATAGTGCATTTGTTTTATCCAACAAGAGAATTAATTACAAACAGATTCAAATTGCAGAAGTGACACAAAGTTTAGGTTGAAACCATCACATCTCTCAGCATCAAAGCACACCGAATGCCACAGTCAAGGTGTTAACTACAATGACACTGATCTAGGATTGTATTCTTGCAGATATGACCTGTTTCCTGCCTTTTAATTCAATTGGAAAATCCCTTTGCCTGATGCAACATTTAGTTTTAAGGTACAGTATAATGTGTCACTGATGGATATTTGCAGTAATAAGAAACAGTCTTGTGCTGATACATGGCTCAGTCAGTAGGTGGTGCTGCAGAGTTTAAACTGCAGACTGAGACTACCCTGTTGAAACCAAATTTATATGCTAAATGTGTGACAGACAGGCAGAATGAGAAAATGACAGAGAGACACTGACAAGGCTTTTTCACATACTTTTTAGTGTGTGACGGGGGCTAAACGGTCTGGATGAACCACGTCCTAAAGATGTATGGTAATTAAAGACCCTCAGTGGTTTTTCCAACAAAATCTCAACAAAATAATGTAAGTATATTAAAGCCTGTGAGCATATTTTTGCTGATCCTGCTGTCTGATGTTGACCATCTACTGTAACTATTCTGTTTGGTATATTTGGTGGCACTCAAATGTGCTTTAGCAAGAATAAAGACAGAAAAATGGCTTGCAGGCTGAAAACAAGAGAGCAGAAAATTGCAAATAGCCACACTCATTCTAGCCACTGAGGCAGTAATTGGCCAGCTGCCTGTCACCTCTCCAGGCACCAAACCATACACACAGCTCCTGTTTTCAAGCTGGAAAAAAGACGGAATTTTAAAAAGACAAGGAGTTTTTCAGATGTTGACCAGCAGTCTTTTCTCTTCAGAGACTTTTGAAGTTGACTCCTCTATATCTGGCATTTGTCTCTAATGTTTATCTCTGTTGCTTCTTTCACTATCTATGCCCTTTCTTCTCCTATTTGTCTTATTCTTCAGCAGCCTCTCTTCCTTCTAACTCTTTCATCTAGCCAGCAGAGCAGCTGACACAGGGGTTAATAGCCTTGTCATTGATTTATTCTTAACTGCCTGGTTCTCGCATTGGCCCAAAGTCTGCAGCCTCACATCTGCCCTATTATCTATCTGATGCTGCTGTTCCAATTGTCTGACAATTTAAAGATGTTCAAATGCTCCATCTGTGTGGACGATAGGGCTTCTAGTAGATCCATTGATTTACATTTATCTGTCAAGCACTAACTCTCCCTCCCCCCAACCTAGACCTATAACTGCAGAATGTATTTGATGATGACTGGAGGGACTGGGCTGTTTGGAGCTTTTAAACCCATTCACATCCAGCAGCGTGTGAATGAGGCTGACAGACGGTGCACAATTGATTGTGCTTCCATTGATTTACTATTACCTGCTTTGTCAGAACACAAATACATGCATGAGACTTGGCTGACAAAAAAACTGTAGATGTGCTTTGGCCATATTGGTGAAAGGCCATGCAAATTTATATGCGAAACACTTTGAGAGCATAAGGAAAAAATGCAGTGGTCTCTTTAAAAATTCAACAGTACGCCTAGCTGAAAATGATCCTCTAACACCATCCTGTCTGTGATGCATGGAGTCAGCATCATGTTGTGGGATTTGGCTCTTAAGGTGCAGAGACAAGGAGACTTTTAAGGGTACAAGGTGAACAATGACTGAAGCCAAATGCAGGATGGTTCTTAATGCGAACCTGTGTATGAAAGCCAAAGGGTTTAAACTGCAGGAAAAATTTATGTTCTAACAGATCAATGACCTTAACGTCCAATAAATTCAACACTGCACTGGCTTTTGAACAAGAATGTAAAAGTCCTTGAGTCCAAGCCCAGACTTGAGTCCCTTTGAAAATCTATGGACTCACTACTCCCAAAGATGCAGGAGCTGTTCATGGACACTCCCCTTGAAATTTTGACCGAGCTGGGACAAATCTGTAAGGAATAATGGGAGTATTCTGAAATACAGATGTGAATAATCTGATACAGATGAATCAAAGCTGTATTCATTGCTAAGACAAAAGAGCTTTCTGCAAAGTATTGGAAATTCTTATAACATTGTAATGGATGTGTTTTAATGTGTATAAATTGCTTTAAACTCAGTATGCAGCACTACAAAAGGCAAAAGAGCTGAACACTTTCCTGTATTCTTTCTGTTAGGTGCTATGATATAATGTAATGGATGTTCATGAACTCTATCAGCATTAATATCAACAAGGACAGTAGCCCTTGTTGATATTAAAGCCATAACCATAATAGATGTCTGGTTTGGAGAACTTGAGTACAAATACATCAACACAACTATAATTAAGCCTTAAATTACAATAATTACAAAAGCTGAAAGGGAAGTTTGACTCAGTTTTATGAGAGGGAGAGAGAAAGAGAGAGAGAGACAAAGAAAAATGGTGGGAGATGTTAGAACTAGAGCTGACAACCTCTTACTAATTTTGGGCATTACTGCTGCAGCACTGGTGGCTTCGTATATCTTATCATTCCAGAGTTTGTCTCACTCAGTCTCTTTTGTTGTCTTTCTGTGTGTGTGTGTGTGTGTGTGTGTGTGTGCATGTGTCTCACACAAAGCAAAGCCCACACACGGACCTGACTTGTTATGGTAAAGCTCAGTTATATGGAGACATGTCAGTCCGCTGGCTGCTTCTCACACCATCTACTGTATATATTGCATATACTCTGTAGCTACAGCTGATGTAAACCTTTACACCAATTCATTATACTCCTGTTAGTGTAACCACACAACTAGTGTATCACTGATGTCCAAGACAAATCTCGGTTACATAACTTCACTGTTCTGGTTTGTGATTTAGGAGAGTGAAGTATTTCAAGTAGGGAACTCAACGATGAAATGCTAACTGTTTTAAATGTTTCTCACATTTGATCCTTGTTCCTCCGCAGTGTTGGTTTAATTGTCTGTCTGTTGGTCACTGCATCAGTTTGGTCAATGACTATTGGATGGCTTTCCATGAAATTTAGTTTCAATGTTCATTATGGAGGATGCAGCTCACTGTAGGTCAAAGTTTTCACTTATCAAGTGAAATATCTCTACAGCTACTAGAAGGACTATTACATTTTTCTACACACTTTCATGGTTCGCACATGATAAATCCCCTGACTTTTTCTGTAGTGCCATGATGTATACTGCTGTTTTTTATTCTTTGCTTGGCATATGGAAGTTGTGTCTCAAATTGAAGAAAATCTGTAGGCATCTGACACTTTTAGCTGGAAGTCAAGTTGAAAAGCTGTCTTAATAAGGTAAAGTATGCCATACAGGATCCTATTGGCTGGATGCTATGGCAGATAGTGTGAAGTGGTTCTGTTGGTGTACAGCAGTGGAGGCTGGCCCATAGAGGCAGAGGAGGTTGATTCTCCTCTATTTTTTGAGAGGCAAGAGGGAGATCAAAATATAAAAAACAGTATTTGGTCCGATTTCATCAAGTGAGGGACAATGATACATAGTTTGATTCCATGTTGGTTTTCCTCCTGTCCTCCCCATTTTTTTGAGTCACTGACCACCACTGGCATAAAGGAATTATACAACCTCATCAAGTGGAGCGCAAAAATGAAAAATTTACAAAATGAATGGCAGAGGTCTCTTCTCAAACAAATTTAAGTGCATTGACCAATCGAGCCTGTCCTCCCAAGAAAAATTACACAATAGGTCGTAATGTAAGTTGCCAAAAACGACCTATAGTTACGCTTGAGTGACAGACACCATCTAGTGGCCGTAGTAATTATGAGTAATTATGACCCAGAGAAGTGGTGCAGTTGAGATCTAAAAAAGGTGACAAAGAACCCATCTTGCATAAAGTGGACTGAGTGGACTTTGCTATAGAAAACCGCTGTTCACACTCTTCCAACTGCAAGTCTAGAAATTAAAAAAAAAACTATAACTACAATTGTTGTGGTGTTCACTGTTGCCATGATGAGAAAGGTTGCCTAAGTTTACGGATGTAGTAACTTTAATCTGCACCATATTTCAAGTTATGATTTTAACCCAAACTATGATCTTTCCCAAACCCCAACCACATGTTTTTTTGTGCCTAAACCTAACCATAAAACATCGTTATTCTTGACAGTGATTTGACAAATGTTGTCCCGTTGATTATTGAATGTTTAGAAAATTCTCTCATGGTCATGGTCTGCATGGTCTGGAGTGCATGGTCAAATGACTTGTTGGAGCAATCAGAGGTACCATTTTGCTGCTGATGTAGAATATATTTCTTTAAAACTCTTTGACACATTGAAGGCTAACGCAACACCTGACATCTCACTACCATTACAGGAAATTTTTAAAGAAAAGTGTCCACGGTAACATGTCAAAGCCTCAGTTTGAAGCAGTATTGCACACTAACATTTGCAAGAATAATGACATTTATATAATAAGACATGGTCATTTACTGTACATAACCTCAGAAGCCATAGTATGTAATTTAAATGTGGAACTAATAAACCATGTTGCAGAAATGAATCTGTTATAGAGGACAAATCAGATTTTACAAGGACACCTCTGTAGTCATAGATTGGCTATTCACAGCCTTAAACAGACATTTTCTTTAGTCAGTTGTTTGTGTGGTTGCTCAACTTTTGCAGCAATTGCCCACATGACCAGAAGAGATTTCATCAAGATCAGCAGAGCTTCAGGCACCACCAGCAAGAAAACAAAGTGAAGGGTTGTATTTTATTTTCATATGATACAAAATGAACACAAATAGTAATATTTCTTATCTTGATGACATCTGAGCAGCCCGAACATTTCACAAAGTTTGTTCTACAATAGCAGCCTGGTTATCGAATTAAAAGGCAGGACCGGAAGGAGCAGAGATAACGATCAATATATTTGTGAATAAAGAATAAGGTGTTTTTAATATAGACAGTGGGAAAACCTTACAAAAACAAAACCTTTGGATAGGTAGTTTTACGAAGTGTCAGGGGTCAAAATGCAATTATTGTCCTGCATTTCCCTTCCTCAAGTGCAATCTTTCAACTAACATGTTTGTACTCTGTCTCCACAAGTGTCTTCTGCAATAAGCAATGTGGTTTGGCTGTGGAAAAATCCAGCAGGGCTTGGCAGAGCTTAAAGGGCAATTAGCAACATAATGAAATAAACCAGTGGAGTCTCCTGTTTGACAAGGGAAGGACTAAATAGGTATTTTACTGGTAGCTTGGTATAAAACTTCTGAAGATGAAGGCCTTGTACTTAAAATTCAATATACTTTCTTGAGTTCTATTTCACATGACTCTCACAGATGACACATTCATAGCTAGACTATATCTCCCATGCATCCCTCTCTACTTATGCATCTGCATCATTTCTCTCCATATATGTTTACATTGCTGTTGTGTGTGTCACAACTGGATCGCCTCCAGGCAGTACAGAGTTGTGATCTCAAAGTGAACCTGAGCCACCTCCATGTCTTGTTTGGATTATTCTGTAGCAGTGTGAGTCAAATTAGATTTTTCTAGCAGAGTTGTCTCCTAATGTGTCCTGGCATGATTGGATAATAAAAGTCACAATGAAACAACAGGGGAAACGACAGCCTCAGACAGCCAGTGTGAATTAAAGTGGCTCAGTCTTGCCTCCTCTTTGTTGGCATGGCGTGTGGCTAAGAAGGTGTCTAAGTGATGATCTAATCTTAATCTAATTAAATCTAATCTGGCTTGATGCAAGGTAATCTGATGCTGTTAACGTGACGTGATTGGATCTTGTAGAATGGCAACAGGAGACTTCTGAGTTTTACACACCAGTAGTATTTCAAACAAAATGTTTTACACAATGAAAGCAAGGGTTTGGTGAGTGTGGTGTTTATTTATTCACTGTGAGAAGTCTCTTGAAAATGGGTGTCAAGAACTCTTAACCCTTACATACTGTGTATGTAACCCTAACAATTTGGGTTAGGGATAGGGGACCAGGATTTTTGACATTTTTACATTTTAAAGCAATAAAAACACCCTAAATTGCCCTAAATGATTCTTTAAGCCTGAAATTTTATGACTTTTCGTAAAGTTGCCCCAGAAGTATTTCTGTTATTAGGACAGTGGGGCAGAGGGCTCAAGGGCGACCCTGACACTGTCACGAGAACTTTCTGTGTTGCCACACATTACTACATTTGCCAGGGTTCCTACCCAGGTAGGCATCTGCACCTGCAACAAGCCTATGCAAAGTAACAAATCTAACTCATTAATTACGAAGCAACCAATATAGGGGTTGCCCAAAATAGTCCTCTCTGTAGTGGAGGGCAGCTTTCATAGGACTATAAAAAGTGCCTGAGCCCCTATTTCACTGATTTGGTAGAGTGATTTGGTGGATCTCTTATTCCAAGATGAAAAACAGTGAATTGAAGACAAAGTATTACAAGTGGAGCACAAAATGGAGAAAATAGAGGAAAGGTCTTTGTGACCTCTCTCATGAAAAGGCAACTCCACCTTCCCCACATGCCAGCCACACCAGCCACAGCAGCCTGAACTTTGCCCCAATCATTCTGCAGTCCCACAGTCAGTTTCACAAGAGACATGACAAAAAGAGCGAGATGCAACTTCTGCATAGCAACAAAAAAGACAGCAAAAGTAATGTTTTTTGCAGTTTTGTTTGTTTGACATTTGCAAACCAGTTTGTTGTTTTGTTTTATGACTAATACACTCAGATCAGAGTTGATTCTGTACAACTGACAGAAGAGGAGGGAATTCAGTCCTTTGCACGAAATGTTGATTCATGGTTTTAATGGTGCCAAACCTAAACAAAACACTCTCTCTGCTCTCTGAAACATTAATGAAAGACTAATCACCAATTTATTCATTACTGATAAGGTCTATATGGATGCAAAATACATTTGTGGTTCAAAATTTGTTAATGGGACCAATTATAAAGGGATACTTAAGCCATGTCAAAAATGACCTACTCTATACTATGAAGGGTCAGAATATGAACAGTATGTAAGAGTTAAATTGATTATAAACATTAAATTCATGTGCTCAAATTAATTACTTTGTACTGGGAGAAATTAAGTGAATCTTGAATTGGAGTTTAAGGAGATAGTGTGATTAAATGTTGAACAAAATATAATCACGTGAATACTGAATAAAGTTAATTCTTTGGTTGCAGGTCAGATCTCTGTTGGATGTTGCATGACACACATGGCCAACAGTGCTTGCCAGATGGGATACAGACCGACAGCAGGTCAATCAGGAATATTTAACTTCCTGTGCTTCCCTGGAACTGTACCACAAACACACACACTGACTACATGGGGGCACAACAATGAATACACACGGAATGGTTGCAAACCTACACGTATGAATATACAAATATGGACAAACACATACACATGCAGCCTGTTGCCAGTCCTGCACAGTCAGCTGGTGTAACGCCATATGTCGCAGCCTTGGCAAGCACCATAAGTGTTCAGTTGGTGAGCTACAAACCTTTTAGAAGCTATGAACACACTTGGGAAAGGTGAGAGGAAGTGCCAAAGCCATCAAAAGCCACAATCTAAACAGCATCCAAACATGTTCTGAGCTTTGAAACTCAGAGATCACACAGCAGGATAATAGCTTTGGGTGCTGGTCAAGTGAAGGCCATGTGAGAAGAATTGAAAATTTTGAAAAGCTGGAGCAACTTAGAATAAATTGACATTTAGTATTTTCTGCAAGTGGAAGAGCGAGCAACATGTTTTGCATCTGCTTTGTCAGATTTGCTTGTTGAGTCTATCATTATTATATCACTATTTAATAAGAAAATATTCACTCATAATACCTTTTATAGAGCTGCTGTTTGTTTAAGATGTGAGATAAGATTAAATTATATCAAAATACAATATTAATACAATTATAGTATTAACATGTTTAACACATTCTGTTTCTTGAGTTATTCATAAAGTAGAAATATGAAGTTAAACAAAACAATCACTGACTAAACTCCACATGACAATTTATATGTTCAGTTCATATCTGAAAACTATTATGCTGTTGGTGTCTTCCATCTGGATCTACTGCTGACAAAACCACAGAACAACAGAAAGTTAATCAGGAATATTTAATTTCCTGTGCTTCCCTGGAACCGTACCACAAACACACACTGGCTACATGGGGGCACACACACAGAATGGTTGCAAACATATATGTATGAATATACAAATATGGACAAACACATATACACACCTTTGTGCCTTCCCTCTCTATTCTTAGTTTTGTCCAGATAAGGTGGCTCTTACACATTTGAACCAAGTCCAAAAAAAGTCCCAAAAAAGACTTCTTAAATAATCATCTTTTGGGACTCTGAGGCCTCCGTACATTGTTCAATATGAGTACAACCCCGAAATCTTAAGCTATGTAATCCAAATGTTATGACAAGGTTTTGTTTAAAACTCTCCTCACAGGGCTAGTACAGTCAGTTGGGGTCATCTGTCTCAGTAACATATGGATCTGTCATGTAAAATTATACAGAGGGGGGCTCAACACCCTAAGCTGAGGAGTGTTTGACTCTCAACTCCCCGAAATACCACCAAGGCCCCAAATGCCTCCACTCCAAAGAGGGGCTCCTCTTAGTTTGATGATCGATATTAAAGTTGTGTAGAACGAAATTGGTTTAAAGACATTGTGCTCTGTTCCCCCCACTTGCACAAAAACCACAACACCAGTGGTCAGGGTCATGATCCAAAACCAGATCAAGGATCTCATTTACAGTTAGTCCCTTTGTCAGTGTGTGTGCTGCTGCCGAATGACGTGTGAGCAAGATACAGAGATGTTATTTATAGACCAAAGCTACCAGAAGTGATTGGTGTAGTGTTGAGACATGTTGTAGTTGGATAGTATGTTGTGTTTATTCCCATAACTAATATGTGTAGTTATTTGGTTGTAATTGTTGGTTTTCATGGGTAGCAGAGTAGTGAAAGGTGGAATTATGCAAGTTATAATCTGAGACTGTTGCAGGGCATTGAAAATGATTGTGAAATCATTCTTTTTCTTTTCTGCACTATTTCAACTCAGTATTGAGCTAAGCAGTATCAATGAATAATCTGTACTTTACTTTATGATAATACCATAACTTATTTAGAGAAAGAGAAAGACATTTGTCAGCAGGTATTACTTGCAACTTTACAGTAGCAGACAAGTGTTATCAATATAAGATATAGTCTTAGACTATATAATCAAATGTGGACATTTTTGGGAAGACATAGCTCACCCTAGTATTTTTTCTGTGGTAATGGTGTATACATTATTTTGTTCTTCATTCATTTTCTCAGGTCACAACAGATGTGCAAATCTCCCAAATGTTTGCTAAATATGGTGATTATTTACTTTGTATTATAAGTGTTAGAGATGTCATGGAACCTCGTGGAACATGCAAACATCAATTTTGACCAGAGGTTAAAACAGTAAGTTTGTTTGTACTTTATTTCTTTGTATGAGTCTGCTTGCATCTCTCTTTTATTCTTCCTCTCTTGCTCTCTTTCAGTTTATTACTTCAGTTCAGGGAGGGTGCTTGCGTCAAGTGACTCTCAGATGCTTCTGCCCAAGTACCCAAGGAGAGACAAACATTATGTAATGTCTCTGAACAAACAGCAGTCTACTGTAGAGCAACAGCCACCTTAGCCAAGTGAACACACACTCATACACATACAGATGCATACAGGCAAGAAAGAGGAAATGAGAGGAAAGCCACCTTAGAAATGTTCACACTATGCTATATTTAGTAGCGATGAAACTCTAGTGCTGTGTTTGATAGTGAGATGGGCTCAAACTTTACATTCAGTTCAACCTGTGTATTCCTTTCTATCTGCAGCTCCTCGTTGTGATTGAGGAGACCCTCCCGTTGAACAAAATCATGTTTAGAGGTGTATCCATTGCAACTATAGACGTGTAGGTTGTCAACATTTGAGAAGGACTGCTGTGTTTAAGTTTTGCAAGGATGCCTATAAATAAACAGCACAGCTTTTGGGTTTCACAAACACTTTCAGAAAAATGTGTACTAGTGTGATTCCAATAGATGGACAGACACACACACACACACACACACACACACACACACACACACACACACACACACACACACACACAGGATATCTGTCTGTTCTCACTGTCTTTCTTGCTTTTTGGCAGGAGATGCTGGGTCAGCTTTAGTTCAGGCAGCAACACAAGCTCACCTTCCATAAACTCTCTGTGATCATAAGATTCACTTGGCACATCTTTCCCTCTCTGTAAGTCACACACATACTGTCAGGACATTACATATCTATGCATGTATATTCTGCATAGCTAGAGTGTGTGTGCACGTGTGCCTGGTAATGTGCACTTGCATGTGTTTGCACACATTGTAAGTGAGAATGTGTGCAGGCATGCATACACAACTTTATGCATTTGTGGTTTGTGCATTTTCACAGCTGCGTATATGTGTTCAAGATATAAAATCGAGTGTGTGTGTGTGGCTTGAGGGCACACCTCCTGCCATGTGTACAAAGGCTTGAGTCCAGAGGGTCTTTGTATTGATCTACAGAGATTAAACTCCTGTCAACAGGGGTGTGTGTATATGTGTTTGTGTGCTCTTGTAAGTGTGAGTTTGTGAGGGAGTGATCACACAGGATATATGTGGTAGTCCGTTGTCAGCTCCATAATGCCAGTTAACACCTTGTAACAGGATAAAATGCAAACACGCTCAGGCAAATGTTTGATGGGGAAGTGAGGGGGCAGACACTCACATATGGAAAATGAAGCTCACAGGATGTAAAACATTTAAAGCATGCTTCTTTCAATTGGTCATTTATCAACTGGTCTTATAAATTCAAATTAGGCCGAAGATTTAAAGATAGCAGAGTAGGAAACAGAGAAAATATGTGGAGAGTATCTCTGCTATTAAAGTTACTACAAGGAACTTTCATTTTGTGTTTTAGCACCAACTGTGGACAAAAGTGGTAATATTTTCCTGGACTGAAGATTGATTTGTGCTCTTAGCTTGCTCTCTCTCTCTCTTTTTTCTCTTGTCTTTTTAAAAATGAGTTGGGAAGCTGACAACTCGTCAAACTTTACTTTTAACATTACCAAATGAAGAGAAATGAGGAGGAAGGATCGTCCTAGTCCTCTTCCTAGTAACGTCTTTATACTCCCGCATGCTACAATGCTACATGTAATGCAAACATAGGCTCTTTCAGTCTCCATGCTGTAAATCATTTCTTCTGATTGTGCAGGGAATCCAGTTGTTAGCTTATGTAGGTCATATCGAGGCATCAGAGGCACCACGAGACCGTTTCAAAACTAGTTAAAAGTTCCTTGTAGTAAATTAAAGTGTTTAAATCTGCCTTATCAATCTTATGAAAGACCAGTGAAATATTAGGCCATTGCCTTAAAATTAAATTACCACATTTTCTGCACTGGGCGCACTGGATTCTGAGGCACACATGCAATATACAACACAGTCTGATATCACTAAATCAAACGTTAGCCAGTATTTCCCCTATAATACTACAGGGCAGGCCGTGAGGCCAAAAATATTTTTTAAATGTCAAAAATAACGCCAAATATCCATTCATTCTTAAATCAAAAGCGTTTGGGAGCCTGTGTCGTTGCCATGGAAACAGGTAGCTAACTCCTTAGCCAGTGAGTGGTTAAGCGAGAGAGAGAGCGTCTGAAATAACGGTGAATGCTAGCAGAGCAGGGAAAAGGTTAGTAGCAGCGGTAAGTTGTCAGTCTGGTAGTACAGAGCAGACTACAGTGTGTCAATTACTAAACGCTGCAGCTTGTCACACTATGAGAAGTCATGTCTGTTGTTTCCCCAACTGCTCGAAAAGTGAAGGGGTTAGTTCCAAAGTTAGCAACAATGGGATAGCCTAGCTTGGCGACGCTAAACAGATAAACAGAAAACGGAGAAATGTGTAGCTGCCTGCTTATCCTGTCGTACTAAAACGTTTTGACAGAGCGCCGTGTACCACACAAAATCGCTTCGAGGTCAGTAAGCACAACCAGAATTAATCCATATATAAGGCACACTGTTGTTTTTTGAGAAAATTCAAGGCTTTTAAGTGCGCTTTATAGTCCAGAAAATACAGTAAGTAAGAATTATGGTAAGAATTTGTTTTCAGATAAAATGTTCCCTTAAACTAAATGCTCACTATAAAGGATAAACAATTTTGCATAATGAAAGCATTTGAGGGTTGTGTGTCTGGGGCTGTTATGGGTATTTGCTGAAACATTGAACACAAATATAAATTAACATGATGAGATGAAAAGTTTGTTTTCATGGAACTCCAGTGATAATGTAAAGATAGTGTTAAAGATACATGTGTGGTCACATGTGCAACAGAATTGAAACTTTCAACCAGAAGAGATCAGTAAAACAATGGTTTCTGCATTTGTGTTAAATTAATCTCTATGCTCAGTTAACAGAAGTAAAGTCTGTTTATAAAAAACACATAAAAGAGGACAATGATTGCATTAAAAAAATACAGTAACCAAGATATTTATTGATACAGCAGATGGCACACAACCTATAGACATACATGTTAAGTGCATTAACAAACCTAAAGTGGAATCATGTCCTATGGAAAAATGTCACACATACACATGTTACATTGCTTTCATGCTGAACTGTAAACCTGAGTGTGTGTGTGTGTGTGTGTGTGTATTGAGGCAATATAGCTGATTGTATTTCCTCTGCAGCAGCTGATACTGTAGCTGCTGTGACCAGGAGCACCTGTCACTGTTCCTCACGCCACACACACACACACACACACACACGCTTTAGCCTGAATGCAAACAGGCAAGCCGAATAACTGGATGGTTGAATAAGAACAATAAGCTTCTGTCTCGTGGGCTTAGTTAAAGGAGGTTTGAGGTGCAGTGCAATGAGAATCATATTTCCAATTCTCATTTTAGTTGTCGACAAAGAGTCTTTTGGTGCTAAGTTTTTCTTAAATCGCTGGTGTTACAATAATTTCTCATATGCCTTATGAGAAACTGTGGCTGCCTTTGTAAATTTGTTTTTTGATGAATGCTCTGCTTGATTAAAAGCATGCAGCTAATACTCACTGTTAGACTGATTTTTAGCCAACTGGCTACTGCACTTGACAAATGAGCCAAAATTTCCATTATGGAGTGTCAGTGGGTGCCAGTAAAAGATGAAAACTTTGCAATGCTGTTGTTGGCACTGTAAATTGGACATGAGGGATTTCTGCATCTGCATCAAAACACTTGGATTTATTGGCAATTTGAAGAAAAATGGATAATTTTATTATCAGAAAGTCAGAACGAAATTACATGTAATTGGCTAATATAACTCGATAACCCAAGATGGATGTTTTCACTCAAGTCTTTCAAGATAATATTAAGATAATTTGAATCTTATTTGTCTGCTGTTTTGTTAAATCCACCTTCCTCTTTTTCTTATTTTTGTCTTTTTCTGACTGCCCGTCCCCTGTGATCACACACACACACACACACACACACACACACACACACACACACACTCACACGTACAGTAGTTGCAAAAAATTTAAACCCAATACAATTTCACACTTCTTCCTTTTACTCACAAATACAACAGTTTATGAATAAATATTTACAGAGATGAGATGACATTCATGTGACTCTGATGGAGGTAGAAAATTCAATCCTTTCCTCTGGGTGAACGCTCAAAGTTTCAGATTTATCTCAGTAACCAGATGACACACAAATGTAATATAAAATTGGTGTAAACGTGTTTCAGTGCTGCTTAAACTGTGTTATCCAATGTCCATATGAACAAAACAGAAGCGATACAGAAGTGATCCACATTAACACAAGTCTTAACATTTTGTTCTTTTGGAGAACCAGATAAATTACATGTATCACATAGAACGGTGCAATTAGTGCCAGCAAAATACATTCATCAGAATGTATTTTAAATTCAGTCATTATAGTTTTTTCTTCGTGCCAACTGTTGAATTTGAATAATCCTGATAGAGTAAACATTACTCATCTGGTACAGCAAAATAGACAACAAAATTACAAGTATTTTCCAAATGTTAGTTAATCCCTTACATATTACAGTAATGGTATGTTTCAAGCTTTAAAATGCACAAATAGCCACATACAAATCACATCACATGTACACAAAACAATCATACAAGCAGACATGTGTAGATTATATTTACAGTACACATATAATCAAATATTGACCCTCAATAAGTTGTGCAAGTTCAGTTTTGAACATGAATGATCTATGTATGTAATAGCAATGCTGGAGAGGTTTTCAAAATATAATTTGTTCACTTGGAATATAATGTAAAGTGACTCTGTGTAGTCTTCTATATATGGGATGCTTTATCATCGTTGCTTTGGTTTTTACAGTGAGTGTAACAAACAATGTTATGGAAACAGATCCCACTGCATGAAAATTATCTCCCCAACTCTGACAGATTACAGTGTTCTTACTACAAAAGAGCAGGCATGATAAAAGCAAAGAGTGGGTAGATGGTGATGTTTGGAGAGGAAGAGAGAGAGAGAAAGGGAAAATAGTTCCAGCAAATACGTGATGAAAGGGAGCTGAACCAGGCAGAAAAGGTTATGATTGTCACAAATTTGGATCTCAGATGTTTATGAGAGGTCCAAATATACAACAGTAAATGATTTTGGACCAGCAATGAGGTTTATCGGGAAGGAATGAAAACAAGCAGGCTGTTGATAATCTGGAGTTTTATGAGTGAACCTCAAATGACATCCTCTTGTTCATTATATTTAATTTTTTATCTCTGCTTCACCAGATTTTGTCTGGATGTTCAGCTTTACACTTTTTGTAGGGATGGTGAGGTTATTAGAACTGCAAATGTAGTGCTAAAGTCCTGCTTGTGTTTCTTACCTTGTGGATTTATATAGAAAATAATTGAGTTTGACCTGATGCGTATCATATGGCAGCAGTACGTTTTTGACTTTAGAGGCTTCGGTAATGTGGCTGTGGCTACTGTCAAGTCAGGAGGCAGCTAGGCCATAGGTAGTCTTTGTCGTACTGCAGCATATTTCGATCTAATCTATCTAAATGTTCATTAGAATTCACCTTAAAGGTCCTGAAATCTTCTCTTTTCTTAATCAGCTTCTATATCTGCAAGAACAGAAGTATTTTCTTCCAAAATCTGAACAGTTTTGCTTACTGCACATGACAGATTTCTAGGTTCCTTGGGGAGTTTTTCACATCTAGTACTGCTACAGAGCCATTTCTTCATGAGTGGATCCCTGTTTTGTTTGCCTCATGTGCACATACAAATCATTTTACAAAATTCCACTGATGCACCAAAAAAATCATCAATGTGCCAACAAAGTCAGAGAAGAAGCAGGCTGCAAGCTAGTCAGCATGGAAGTAAATGATGCAGGATTTAAAGTTCTTTACAGTTTTGCAAATGTTTTATGAGGAAGGAAATAGATTCAACATATTTGTCATATTACAAGGATGTGCACTATGAGTTTTGGTGAGTAAACACAACATAAATGTAAACACAACTTTTGTTTGTTTACAAGAAAACTCCACAGGGCACCTTTAAGTTTTTGTCTGTGCTCTATTAACTGATTTTAATGGGTGAGGCTCAATTGAAAAAAAAAGTCATACATGTCTGTGCAGCAATCAGAATTTAGTAATATTTAATATTAATATTTGCTTCTTTACTAATGAATATTTTAGGCTGTATTAGAATTTGAAGACAAGTTTCTAGCTTTAAGAAATGCAGACATTCACAACTGCAATGATGATAAGTACTGTGCGTAGCCCACAGTACAGTAGATGCTGCTACAGTTTCTTGAGCTGCATGTTTTCCTCTTCCCTGACTGACAGTGTAAAGGAATTTGAACAAGCAACCTTCCTGCCAAAGCTAATTTCTTTGGCTTTCTAAGCAAAAGCCACTTGTTGATTTTCCTATTTGACTACTGCCAGTGAAGCAACATTGTTGAATGCATATTTTATTATTCTTTTTGGTATTTCATTATCTGGTAGTCAGCTTCTCGCTTATTTACTGCAGTACATATAACAGCAGAATTTGATATTTGCTCCTATTTGTCCTTTATTTCAGTAGCATTTCATTTATATGCAGTCCATCATAACATCACCTATCTGTTATCTATTTGGTATTAACAGGATGGTGGACAAAATAAGAAACACCTTCCAATACACCAGCCCTGTTGTGAACACCAGTTTGGTGAAGCTCATAACGTTAGATTTCACTTTTTGATGCACTTTCATGATTGTTAAAGCCGCACATTTTGCACACTTTTTCAGTATTTGAAACCGATGCACCAGCAATGCAGCCATTAACTGATTGGCCTCTTTTTACCTCAAAAAGATGCATTGCAATGCCTTAAAATTTCACTTAAAAGTATAAGTTAGACCTCTTTTAAAGCTTCACTTGTGTAGCTGCCTTTGTAGTTGTGATCTACATTAATGAAACTGGAATTATCAATTTGCAGTAGCAAAGAAAACAGTGATTACAGGTAAAACCCAGTGACATTGACTGAAGCACACTTAATGGAATATTAGATAACCACACCACAAGTTACAGCCTCACAAAATAGCAAAAGGTTGAGTCATTCTACAACCAAAAACAAACGTTATAAGCTTCATCAAAGTGCTGTTTACTGCACAGCTTTGTACACACAATGTAAAGTACAATCTCTTAATTGGTCAAGCAATAGAAGCCAAATTATCCTTATGGCTCCCAACTGCAGAACTGTTAGTCTGCCAGTTTGTCAGGGAACCTGGAGCTACTTCTAAAACCTGCTCAGTGCAAGATGTTGTAGGAGCCAGAGTCAGTGAGCTGTCTTGAATAGAGCTCTCCAGATTGCCCTTCCACCCTGACCTCAGTTGAACATCCAACCCCCTAACACCATTATGGTCCGAGTCCCCTATTGTCCGACACGAGGGCTTTGAGTAACGTTCTCTCTCTCTGCACCATCCCCATCCTCTCTTCCCTCCCCATTTTCCCCTCCTGCCCCTCAAACAGAGTATCTCCTGAAAGGCGTGCCTGAAGTCGGGGCTACGGCAATAAATAAGTGGGTTGAAAGCCGAGTTGGAATATCCTAGCCAATTAAGGAGTCTGAAGAGCAGCTTAATGTCACCCAGATTGAAGAAGGTCATGAGGATGTTGAGGATGAAGAAGGGCAGCCAACACAGTGTGAATGTTCCCATGATGATCCCCAGAGTTTTCACAGCCTTATGCTCCTTAAGACAGAACTTATGACGTTTTGTGGTAGAGTGTTTTTCTGTCCTTGCTCTGTTCTCTCCTCCGTTTTTATTGGTCTCTCCTCCCCTTTCCTCCTTTCCAGTGTCCATACCTTCTATTTGCTGCATGTTTAGTCTGTCCTCTTCTACTTGTTCTTCCACCACAGTTCCCGCTCTGAGTTTATTCATTCCAGGGCTATCATCGGGATAAGACACCTGTGCAGTATAATGCAAGTTATCGAAGTGCCTCTCCCTCCCTCTGATCTTCTCCAGCTGTTTCTGGGCCTCTTGGAAAACCCGGCTGTACAGGAAAATCATCACCACCAGCGGTAGATAGAACGACACAATTGAGGAAGACACAGCATATGCCGCGCTGGTGTTGAAATCACAGCAGTACTCATCGTCCAAGCACCGTAGAGCTTCATCATTTTTAGACACCCACAACTTCAGGTGGATGGGCAGGAAGGAGATGAGGGAGGCCACTACCCAAACCCCGAGGACCACTGCAAGGGCCCGACCCCTGGTCACCAGCAGGAGACAAGAGAGTACCCGCAGTTGAGTGAAATCACAGATAGGTTAGAATTATTGGACTTGTTTAATATCATGGTGGCTATTAACAGAAAACATTATTAACAGTTACAAAACTAAAATAATTAGTCTACCTTAAATTGCACAGCCAGACCAGATTCTCGGTCTTGGTCATACCTGGTGAGCAAAGTTGGGTAGCGTAGCGGCAAGGTGATGGCAAGGTAGCGATCCAGAGCAATCACACACAATGTTTCAATACTGGCCGTCACACACAGCACGTCAGTTGCTGTCCAGAACTCGCACATGAAGTTTCCAAACTGCCAGGCTCCTAGCAGGATGTAGATGGAGCCAAAGGGGACCACAGCTACACCCATGATGAGGTCAGCAACAGCCAGAGAGGCAATGAAGAGGTTAGTGACAGTCTGGAGCCGCTGGAACCGCAGGATGGCTGTAATCACCAGCATGTTACCTGGAAAGAAAAATAGATACAAACTACAAGTGTAATGTAGCTAAAAGAAACATTTGAATTTTGTCTAAATTTAATCACAAGACAATCAGTTGTAAAATAAGAATCCATCAACCAATTGAAAATGGCAGTTTCCCAACTTACCAAAAACTATGGCCAGAACCAGAATGGCCATTGCAGCACCCAGCAGCACAAGCTCACCATCACTATACTCTGAAGATTTCCCCGAGGAGTTGCTGTGCAGTGACTGGTTAGCCAGTGTTGACACAGCACTCACAAGCTCCATGATCTACAGTCATAACACACAGAGCAACACATAATTTTTCATTATGGATTAAAGACAAATAAAAAGTACAGAGTCCAGTTCAGGCTCTGACTTTTTCTTTTCTCCTTCAGTGTTGATCAAGATGGGCTACAGCATTCCACTGTGATCAGATCTTTCTGGGTTAGGGTTACAGACTGACACTGTCTGTTAGCAGTTGTTATTCTACTGTCCAATTTAGTGAAAACACAGGTGGACATTTGATTTAAGCTGCTACAAGCAAAGAAAGAACCTTTTCTACAAACTGATAATAAATAGCCTCAGGCAGCATCAGTAATGTAGTCAAGTGCACATAACAGTAAGTAAGGAAGGGTGGCTCCCGTACAAAGTGTGCTCCCCGCCCATCCAAAGTGGTTGTGCCATTGTGCGCACACGAAGAGATGAGTGTGTCCTTAAGATGAAATTTAAGCTTTGCAATGCATTGGAAAAGCAAATGGATATGAATAGTTAAAATATTTTCCAAGTTACAGTTACACTATCTGCCAAAAAACATACCAAATGGCATCTCAAATGGTCAAAAGGCTGTTGGTCAACTGGTGAGGCCCGTTCTTAAAGAGAATGAATATGAATGAATGTTCTTTCACAGTGGAAGTTATATGGGACTTGGTGTTATCATGAGTTCATCAAATTTAGGAGTGTACATGCTGGTGTAGAAGCCCTAACCACACTCTTTTGGTTGGGGTTTACAGTCTTTCTCCCTGATATCAGCCTTCTGCCTTGCTATGATATAGATTAACTGAACGTTTTATTTATGTATCATTACATTTCCTAGTTCCATATTGCTATCTTGTTACCTTCCTTTTTTCAGTCGATTTATGGTGAACTTTGACTTCCTATTTTGCTTTTGACCTACATCACTCTCCGCATACGCTGAGCCTGGATTCTGGGGAAGAGTTGGTGCTTGTGAAATGTAAAAAGAGCAGAAGCAGAAGCAGCATTAGCAGAGCAAGACCAGGCAATATATGTGTATTTTAAATAGACCACCTTATTACCCCTTATCCTATGGGTGCACTGGACATACATTGCTGTGAGAAGAACATATATATGTTATGTATGAGTGTAGCAGCACAAATCAACTTGCCTGCCTGGACTGAATCACAGGCATCAATCACTTCATAAAAAGAAATCATGGCGTATTGTTGATTATTACTTTTTTTTTTATAGTCGTGCTGCACTGTATGCATAGAATGGTAAATGTATTTTATCCTAATTAACTTTTATTTATACATGGTAGCTTATGGGTAGGGAGGTTAGGTTAAAGGAAAATTCTGGTTTATTTCAACCCAATGTATTTCCAATAAATGTGGCTGTTATGGTTCTATGTGTCGTGTTAATTTTGCTCTCTCCAGCTCTGTTATAGATATTCTAGTGATTCACAAAAAGACATTTATTGCACAAAATGACCATCACTGAGGCAAGCTCCTGAGACTCATCTTTCCAAATAAACATGATTTTTACATGAATCACTTTGACGTTTTGTTTTGAAGCTACCTGTAGCAGCCATTATGGCTAACTGCATAGGGACAACTGGCATGTTGGTTTGTTTATACCTGAGAGCTCAGAGTCAGTTCCTGCTACAGAAGTTGTAACTTAGCAAATGAAATAAAATGGTGAGGATAAAGACTCTTTTACAGCTATGACCTAATTGACAGCTGATACCCCTGTTTACTATTCTGACAGTCGGGGGGATGGTACTGCAAGTACTGTAAAGTAACCAAAGGTTTAGGATAATGAGTCATCCTATAGTAACTGCTGTTTGCTTTGTGTATTTCACAGGTGGAGATGCATTCATTTTGGTTTTTTTAACGCACCTCTGACTACCTCCAGGGGTTGTTTGGTTAACTGGATCTTCTGTGTGCATGTACATTTTATATGTGTGTTGGCTTTATTCCAACACAATCCAAGTACTCAACGCACTTTATTGCCAGCTGCAAAGAAGTGCATTGATTCACAAGTGTTTACCCAGTCTTCCTGTGGTCAATGAGCAAAGTGTTATATTTTGGGACGCATTTCAAAATGCTGGGGTGGACCATGACAAGACTGTTTTTTTATGACAATCATTTCATGGATGTGACGAATTGCTGACCTAATTAAACAAAGCCTTACAGTGTCATTACATTACTGTCGTACAGCATCGCATATTAATTATCTGTTAGTATGCTGTCATTCATGCTCTCTGCGGCACACAGAGGCAAGTTTGTCATCACTCTTAAAATGTCTCCACCTAACACTTTAACATTTAGAGAATACAGAGGTGCCCAAGTGTGCACATGATGGATCTGCTGGAAAATTAACTGCAGACTCATTTTAAAAATCAGTCTTTCATTACTGATCCTTAGAAGACTGTTTCAATTATATAAATGAAGCATAACACTGTCTGCCCCTAACAGTCGACAATACAATGGACACAATCCCATGCTTGGCTATACTTTATATAAAATCTTCAGTTTAGTGCACTTGTTGCTTCATGAAGCCTGGCCCTGTCAACATTTATGTTGATGACCCTGCAATGTTGTCTTGTGACTATTCACTGCCCCCATTGATCAATAATCTAGGCAGCCACCTGCACTAATAACATAGTCAAGCTTGCGAAAGAGGCTCTGCTGCCCTCCTCGCCTGAGCTGTTTAAACAGTTACACACACAAAAAAGAAACTTGACAAGCTCTCAGAGGCCAAAAATCAAACACATAAGATTTACAGAGATATAAATATCCTAATATTTAGGCAGAGCTTGGTTATGGCCATAATACTGAGCACTTAAATACACAAAAATGCACACAATAGTACATGCACAAACACAAACACACAAGCACAAGTGCATGTGCAAACACGAAAACGTGTGCACACAGAGCACACAGCTTTTGCAGGTCTTTGTAGAATAAACTGATGACAGAAGATGAAGCTGTGAGGGAGAAGAGACGTCTATGCACACATTGCCTGAGTAAGAACTAAGCTGTGAAACATTACACTGTCTTGTTAAAATAAGCTATATATGATGAAGATGAAAGCTTGTTTGGATTCACTGAATCAAACTGGAATCATTTCCAGACTTTTTTCTGCTGATTTCTGTGTAGTAAGGGGTCTTTTTCATTTGGAAGCTGTTAGAATAAAGGAAAATTAATCAGTTTTTTTTTTTTTTTTTTAAATATTTGAGACTTTAGAGTTCAAACTTATGCACAATAAGTGTATTTGCAAATTGTCATTACACCTCAGTTATAACTTAGTCAATGATACAATCCTAACTGTCTTCAAATTATCATGTTATTTGTGTAAAAAACGTATGAAATCTTTTTAATTTCATCTAATCTTTTTTTTCAGCTTTCAGAATTCTGACATGTGAACCAGGAGACACACGTAAAAATGACTCTTAAAATAGCCACGGTATCACTGTGAGTACATGCTGTTTTGTGTGTGTGTGTGTGTGTGTATATATATATATATATATATATAGATAGATAGATAGATATATAGATATATATGTATATATATACATGCACTCATGAGAACACAGCATGCATAAAACATATGTTGTTGTAACAAAAACCAAACTTTAAATTGCTGTTAGTATTCTTACCTCCAGGTTCTGTCCTGTTCTCTACAATCCAGTGATTTGATAATCCAAAAGCTTTTAAATCCACAACACAAAGTATCATTATAAAGTGTTTGTCAGCAGCTTTTGGTCTCTTCCTCTTTTGCTGAGTTATAAATGTGTGTTACCCATGCACACACACACTCTGTCGCACTCTCTCTTTCCCTTACACGTTCATGTATAAACACACTCTTTCAGCCCTCGACCACACTTGCCCTTTAGAAGCAGCTGAGCCCGTCACCCCTTTATATGCAAGCCCTGATGACATCACAGCAGGACAGTAGCCAATCAGAGGACAAGAAATGGCTGTTAATGTATATCGCATGTCTGCAGTGTACTGACAGCTTGACAGCACCCAGTAAGTCTCTGGGAAACATTCTTTTTTTTTTTAACCTTTATTTATTTAGGGAAGGTTTTCTCATCTCTTTATAGCACCACCCTACTTTACATTCACGCTTGAGGGCTGCTGAGGAAAACCACAGACTTCTGTTTTTAGCAGCAGGGTAACTGTACTGCTACAGTCCAGTAATTTAAAACATAACCACAACATTTCCATCCATTGCACTATTAAACAGTGAAAAAAAATAAGACAAAAGACATTGTTTAATTTAAGGGAACTAAAATAAGCTGGTTGAGTTGAGGCCATAGTGATCAGATAAGAAAATGTTGAAACTACACTAAAAAAACACTTACTGCAGAAAAAAATTAGCTGCATGTTGAATCCAGGTTAGGGGCGCTGAGGGCAAATGTTTGCAAGACACCGTATGTTCAGCAATATGAGTTCTGCTTCTTGTTTTATATGATAAGCAGAAAACAACAAGAGTTCATCTGCACTACTTTTGTTTGTAGTTAATATAAAAGCAGGTTCACACAGGTAGGCTCCACACTATTCTACAGTTTATTCAAACTACAGCCTGTTTTTTGTACACAGATATCTAAGACAGCTTGATTTGACATAGGCCTTGATTATTAACATTATCAAACATTACATTACAATAACATTCATCAAAATGAATTAAAGTGCTTGAGTTGCTAGAGGAATATATCCCTAAGCCAAAACCTGCAAAAATGACCATCTCTGGCACCCCTATAGTGGTAGTGGTGGTATAAAAAACCACACTGTGCTAGCCTAGGACAACTGAAAAACCTAGACATAGAGTGGATCAGTTTTCTTCGGGATTATCCCATTTCTCCACATGCAAAAGTTTAGGACATCAGTATATTTTGAAATATGCTATAATTACAGAACAACCTCCCCCACCCCCATCATTGTGGGTTCAAGGCAGGTAAGCCAAACTGAGGTTCTGTCCTAGCCCCAAAGTGGTGCAATGAACTCTCCACTGAAGCTATATAGGGAGGTTGACTTTTTTTTTTTTTGGGGATAAAAGCTTGTTCCAAATTAATGTAATGTAATTTGGAATCACATAAAAAGTCCACACACAGAGGCTTTAAATCTTCAGTTTTCTGTCTCCTAAGTTTTACCACAGGCAGTTTTAGTGTGTTCTTTAATATTTTTGGGGCCCTAGTCTGAATCCAAGACATCATATGTAATTAGTCTATAGAGCACAAAAGAACTTGTTAAAATTCCCCACAAAGTGCCACAAATTGTAGGCCAAATATTCAGGACAGGTGAAACCATAAGAGTATTTTAAAACTGAACATTGTGTCTGCTTTGTCCTGATGATAGCCTGCAAATAGACAACAAAGACCCACATGGGCCACATGTGGTTGAGTCCAAACCATGTAGCGCAAAAGATTCTTTGACAC
Organism: Euthynnus affinis; assembly: GCA_029490765.1. NCBI lineage: Eukaryota > Metazoa > Chordata > Actinopteri > Scombriformes > Scombridae > Euthynnus > Euthynnus affinis. The sequence continues at coordinate 16,205,885 of CM055854.1, forward strand.
ACTTGCATATAATGCAACGCAACAAATTACCCATCGCAAACAACGCATTCATTCATGCCAACAAATCAATATACATCTGTATTAAAAAAGAAAAGTAGTTTTGTTTGAGTTCAACATTATGATCACAGGCAAACACAACTTTATGAAAGCTGAATGTTAGAGACAGGGATTTATGTCATTATAAATTTCCACAGGACATCCTGCCATCCATCCGATGATCATAAGTGTTTTTCCACTTTTCAGATGTCACTACTCAACTGAATTGTTTTTGTTTTCGTGTTGACCCAGTTGTACTTTGTATTTTCTTTAGTTAAGTGAAACACGTAAACCACAGTGAGAACATACCATCTCGCTTTCCTCTTAATTTCATTCTTTATCTCTTTTTCTCCTTTAATCACCTCTTTCCTTTTCAATTACATCTTCTGGGGCATGTTTGTCAAGGAACCCAGAACAACATCTATATGGCCATAAGGACTGATTAGAGATAAAGTTCTTCATGACTAGTAGATGAGTGATTCATATTCAGTGCGTGAGTCAATTATTGTATGTTTCAACACCGGGGAACACTCTGCTTGCATGAGTGCAAGCTGCTGCAAACAGTTCATTGGAAGGTCATCACGCCTGCAGAGGAAACCCCTGCGGGTACCAAGAAGAGTAAGCAAATTAAGCAGTGGCATGATTGGAGAGCTCATATGAGCAGAATGTCTTCTATTAAACTATTCCACGTCTCACCAACACATGTCTTCCTATGGGAAAACCGACACAAGGCAGTCAGTATGATCATTTCCTCCCGTCTGTCTAGCCCTAACACATTCCTCTCCGCACCTCTTCCTGTCCCCGTCCTAGCCCTTCCTCTCTCTCTCTCTGTATATCCTCGACCCTTACCACACCTTTTATCACCTATAGTATCAATGTCATAGCTGTCACAGCTCATTGTTCCCTTTATGTTGCTGTCTAACTGTACCCTATGAACTGTTTTCACTGCTCATTGTTATATAAATTCAAGAGTTGTGAAGTATGCCCATGGAAGTTAAATAGGTGAAAAAAATCTAGTTTTTGTCTTGTTCCTTAAAATGACAGTGGCAAAGGGCAAAAACATTATTGAAAAAGCAACGAGGTTAAATTATTTTTGTTGGCACACCAACAGTTTGGCTACCTACAACATGACTTAAACATGTTGTCTGTAAAGGCCCTCAGCCACAAAGACCATTACATTTCAACCACCTGAATATGATGTTCTTAAGTTCTCATGTTGAAATATAACCTCATGAGTTCACATTAAAGGCAGCATGTGCCACAAGCCAAGCTTCAGTGGGCCTGGCTTGTGGCATATGCTGTACAAATAAGAGATGTTGAAAGCCAGAGGGGTGAAATGATGTCCCATTGTGCATGACAAGGCGAGGCATATTTCATACACTGTGGCAATTCAAAATGCTTTACAAATTATTCTTGCTGAGTAAGTGTCACAAAGTCTTTTTTTGTGGTCGTTCCCCTCTTATCTTCTCTGTTACTTTTCACTGAGTCCAATACCCAGTAAATCGTCAGAACTAAAAGTAACCACCTCTGTACTGTGTGGTTTCCAGTCTATAATGCAACTATGCTGCTGTACACACAAGAATCTTGTGGCTGTAATGTACTGATAAGCAATACAACCTATTTCAGCTGCAGTATCACAGCAAGTAAACTGTGATTCACAGATAAGAGGTTTTCATCACCAAAACATATCGCAGAGCAGAATAAACCTGCAAAGCCACATTTGTTTTATCTTGCTTCACCTTCTTAGCTGAAAACATTTACTATATGTATATAGTATATATACTGTGTGAAAAATGCATCTGTAGCAGAATAATATAATAATAATTGATTCTCACATTTGCTGTGAATGAACATCCACAAGAAGAAAAACATATTCCCAGCTGGGTTCTTCGTGCAGCTTTGTTGTTCTTGTGAAGAGGCCCACTTTGAGTATATCCTGTACATAATGTGCACTGGGACAGTACTGGGACCATACTGTACTGTTTCCTGCTGCTTCTATGTCCTACACTGACTAGGTTTTTTTTACACCTTATGTTTCCTGTTCCAAGATCTGACCGTGGTTACACGAACTGCAATGCTTTGATATGAGGATTTGGAGAATCATCTCAATCAGAAATAAAAAATCAACACAAAATTTAAAAAAAAGCATTTTCTGACTGTCTTGACCTAAATAACATCAGAGCTTACTAAGTTTAATCAAGTTAAACTGTGTGCATTTTTCCGAATTTTGTTGCATCACTGACCAGCAATTTAAACTTTGACTGTCAGCATTTTTGCATTTTTCCAACACACGTTGAAGCCAACTGAATTTGTTGGAATGAACAACTGTAGATGTATACACATGGGCTGAAAAAAATGTTGAACATTAAAGGAAAGCTGACATTGCAACAAGATGTAGAGAGGCTGTCTTTAGTCATTAATTGGGCTGTGAGTGAAGCAGTCGTAAAAGTAATGCATCAAAATACTGTCATATTGAATTCTTCATCCCATCGATTTTTCCACTATGCCCTGCTCGGTCACTATTTTCTTCACTCTCTTTTCATTCTCCTTCTGCTCTTACACCATGTTTATGTGTCTTTACAGACCCAGCATCACCTCTGCCTGGCCAAGACAGCTGTTTTGACAAATGTGATTGCACAGGTCAAACAAGGTGATGAGAAATAGTCATGGTCATGTTGTGGTTATGAAATTTTTTGCAACTACCGTACGTGTGTGAGTGTGTGCGTGTGCGTGTGCGTGTGCGTGTGTGTGTGTGTATGTGTGTATGTGTGTATGTGTGTGTGTGTGTGTGCATGTTAACAGGTAAGGAGAGGTGAAATGAAAGGTCTGCTTCTTACAGATGTAGGAATAAAGGATATGATCAGAAAGATAAATACTCTTTCTGTTAGTCAGCAGACTTCCTTCCTCTTCCATTTTTTCTCTCTCATTTTCTCTCCTATCTGTCTCTCTTTCTGTATTCCCTCATATTCTCTTCTTTTATCTCCTCTCCCTTCTTGTTCATGAATCCCCCTCTGCCTCCTATCTTATCACTCTCTCCATTTCCTTTCTTTCTTCGTCTGACTCTTGTGTAATTCTTGTACTTTGCTGCTCATCTTTCACCTGTCCTTGTTTTCCTCCATCACCCTGTGCATCGCCCTGTGCTTACCCTTTTCCCCCACCTGTGTTGGTTGTCATCCCTTTTTGAATAACATTGGTGAACAATCCTAAGCAGTTTTCATTTCTTCAGGAGCGAGGGCTTGGCCAGGTAGCTGGAAACCTGGGGGCAGAGGTTTGGGCATGAAACTGGGGCCTAGTTGGGGCAGGGGAATGATGAGAGGGGCTGAGCAGAGTAGGTTCCTGAAAGGAGCTGGGCTGAACCACGGAGGAGGACAGATGAAGCAGGAGGACTGGAGAGTCGGGCTGGAGTCAGGCTGAGGTTCCTACAGGCACAGAGAAATAGAGATCAGGCAAATGCTGGATACTCACAGAACAGAACAAGTTCAGCTGAAAGCATGACTGACTGTTTGAACAGAGTCTACGATGTGGCGAAGACATTGAGGCTGAAACATGTATTATGCAGGGCAAATCATAATGATTGACAGCTAGTTGCCTGACTCCCACAAGCTTACCAATATACACAAAATTGACATTTTCTGGTACACGGCTTGTGAAATATCTCTCTGATTAAATTGAGTAAATTTTTTGAGAATTGCAATAAGAAACTGTAATAGTATCCCCCTCTACCTTATCAATGCAGGAAATAATGAGTTGTCAATTTTGACAGTTTTTGATTATGTGTGACTTAAGTAAACACAATTAAAAGGATAATTAATTTATTTGAGCAAATCAAAATCATTTTAATTTCAGGCAGTATCAACAGTACCAGTGAAAGGCTTTTTACAGTGTACTATCTCATTTGCTGAGATATGATATACTGTGATTTTAAACTCAAATTATAGTACCTCAATGTGCCTCATACTGATGATCCAGCTGGTTGAAACAAACATATTTGCGAGTGCCATTTCCCATGGGTCACTTCTTTGCCTCTTGTTTCACTTGACGCTCTCTGAGCTGAGAGATGTCTTTTATGGTACTATCTTGTTATTTTACTGCACCCAAAGGTTCAGAGAATCCCGGTCTGTCCAAACACAGCTGCTCAAAACTCCTTTGGACTCAAACGAAAAAAACTGGCTCCACACCCAGGTTTGAACGATGTGCAAGAGGGAAGCGGCAGTCAGCCAAAGGAGATGTTTAGGCTTATGTGTCTATTCTACAACAACAGTGTAGTGCCACAATGCAGATGTGTTTCAGCAAAGGATGTGAAATTTTTCAAAGAGGAATTACCTGTCTCCTGTACCTTTGTAGATAAAAATTGTATTGTAATTCTGACATTGTTATCACAGTCTGCCTGATATTTATTTATGTCTTCCATGTGAAAGGTTACACTGTCAGTACACACAACAACACGTGTCCTGGCTGAAAGATGGTCATGATAATCACCACTATGATATAATGATATATTCTGGGCCAAAATGGGAGAAAATACATTGTGTACGTGGTGTGGTTAATCTTTAGACATCTAAGGAAGGAGCATGAATTTTGAGTCATCCAGCAATAAATCCATAGTTTTGGGGCGTGTAGCATGAACTTTGACCTCTAGATTCTGATTTATCAACAATAAATCTCACAGTGAAGAACAGGACACTGACATAGAGAGACCCTCTAATGTGAAGAGGTGGAGCTAGATACTGTAGATCAGTGATACACACACACACACACACACACACACACACACACACACACACACACACACACACACAACAAAGTGACCTTGCCTTCACCTTGTCCCATTTCCTGACTGACAAACCCACAAACACACAGGACATGTACTATTACTCCAAGGTCAAATTTATGTCTCAAAATGGGAGGACTCACCAGAATATAACAGACTAGTGTTTTCATAATATGACAAGTACATAGTATTCACAAGGACACACACACACACACACACACACACACACACACACACACACACACACACACACACACACACACACACACACAGGTGTGGTGTGTCCAGTCTTATTGTAAAGAGAAAATGAGAGAAGTATTTGTTCTTGTAGTACTTGTGGATGTGTGCCAGTTCCGGTTTATCTGGTTTGTTCTTGGTTGACATATGGCATTGCTATGGTTTGGTTGTGGCCCAGATCTGGGAAACAGGAGCGGACCACACAAATGCCATCATTCCACGCAATATGTGGACTGGATGAAAGTGCTGAAAGTGTTGAGATCTGGGCCACAGCAATTTTGCTATTTGGGTCAGGAGTTGGTAGAGAGCAAAAACAGAGCTAAGAATATTGGACTTACATTCATTGGATGGCTGGAAACACAAGTTAAGTTATAATTATATTAAATTTACCATATCAATTTTATAAGGTGATAATATGTGTACTTAAATGTTCACAGCTTTCAATTCTGCTGCCCTCAAATAGCCGAAAATCCCTTAATGTAGATTTAACAATTTTGTGTATACTTGTGTATTTGTATGTATCATTAAATATATTTTGACACCTTGTTATAATCATAGCAAATAAAAAACAAAATAAAACCATGTTTGAGGCGAGTGTTAGACTCTGTCTCACTGCAGTGGTATTTATAGGCTGATGTTTTTTTTTTAATTATGCCACATTTCCCATAAAGCCTGTTGCTTCCTGTCCAAGAGGATGTAGCTACTTTTTCCCCTTTCAGGCAACAAACCATGTGTGTTTGTTTTATCTTTCGTCATTCTTCTGTCTGCCTCTAGCTGCTCCCCCATCAGCCGTTTCATATCACTGTAAGACACAATGCTTTATCTGTTTATGCCACAAAGCAAGCCAGCTGGTTTACTGTGACATCTTATCTGGCAGTGTGCAATATAAATTGTGGTAAAACAGGACAAGTACAAGCTCCCAGCCTGATGTTATATGAGCATCTTAAACTTTATGTGCAGATGATTTACTGATATTGATAATTTTTTTTTTACTAAATTCTAGACTATTTGCCTTTCTGTTTTCACCCAAACACCATCAGATGAAGCACAGTTGCCATATGTGGTTGCTATCTTGTTGTTTCTTCATCCTCGAAACACAATTTTGTATTCACATGCATGCACATTAACCATTCTTACTCAACTGTTTGCTAAAGCACACTATCTTTAGTACTACCTTAGTATTTCAAGTTCCCCATCAGCTGCATCTGGCATGAATTTCAACAAACTCACTTAATCTTTCACAGATGTCCTCTATTTCCTCTTTTGGAATATAATAAGACTGTAATACTGTAAAACATTGTGAATATATCACACATAACAGTTGCCAGGCAATGTTCTCTTGAAGGTACTTTCCATTGTGTCCCAAATGCTTTTAAATCGGTAGACTGATTTGACAATAGGTCATTAATCACACCTGAACATCCCCACAGACGGACAAATTGGACGTGATAGTCTAGCCGACATATTGTTTTTTTGACCCCAGTCAACTTTCGATTGAAGGCGTTGACCAATACCCAAAGCCCAACCCTGTGATTCTCAAGCTCACCTATAACAGAAATACTGCTGGCATCATCCTAGAGGAATCAAACATCTACTGTAAGAGATCAAAACCCAACAAAAATACTGTAACATACTGTAAGTCATTTTCACTATTAAAATGAAGAGTATTTCATGTTGGAGCAGATCATTTCTTTGGCTGAAAAATCATCAGGGGGAGCAAGCAATGGTGGTATGCCAGTATTCGCAGGAAGTATTCTGCACATTGTTTTGAATTGCAGGGAAGTGAGACAGGACAGACTGAAAGGTAACTGTATAAACATGTTTTTGTGATGGAGGGCTGCTGTGCGCAAGAGAGTACAAATCATACCTCTGTTAAACAAAAAGAAGAACCTGACATCAATTGTCATTTAAAAATTTATATACTTCATTAGAACTTATTAGATCTATCAACAGTGTTGCATTTAAATATTCCAGTAAATTGCCGTGCTGGGCACACAATTCATTTCTAACCCCGGTGACACAACTTCATTTCCTGGAATACACCTCATGCAGCGTTGAAGGAAACTTTGCAGGCTCCAGACTCCAGTTGAAGTTTCCTCATGTTTACTTTTTTCACATAAGAGACACAATATAATACTTGCACACCCTGCAGTAGCTACTAACATCACACTGCTTCCATGAATATTGTCCTAACTTACACTGCCACCTTTTGGTATTTCTTTGTAGTTACATATAGTAGGATGATTTTATCCTCCTATCCATCTATCTATAACTCCAGAATAAATCAGATAAAAAGAGTTTGAACTGTGTCTTCAAAATCAGAACCAGAGGGATCAAAAAATACTATTTTATCGCTGTGAATTGTGCTATTTGTGTCACCGCATTGTAGATACAAACCACTGTAAGCAAAAATTGTACCCTGTGTGTTTTTTCTACTATGAAAAATAAAAATGTCACAAAGAGTATTTTATTAATTATTTGTTATTATTTGATGGCTTTCAGCAGCAATTACACACTTACCAAGGCTGATTATGTGATCACATTTCTCTCCATGAATGGATGCCTCACAAGCATTATGTTGTGAATGGTGATTATTGTGACTGCTGGATTATAGCAGAATATGAGTCATTATGATTCATATGCCTATTCTAATATGTAATGACATTACAGTTAAAGCAGAAAAATGGTTATCACAATATACTCAAAATCTAGATCCTTATATGCAGTTATATGCTTGCAGAAGCATCATGGTGATATTATGAAATTATATAGTATTTATTGGGACAATGTACAGTTTTAAACAAAAGTACTGTACCAGTTAGCTTATAGATAATTTTCATCTGCAGTCCCTTACAATTAAAACATATAACAGCACAATAACAACCAATATAAATCAAAAAACACTCAGGGCACATAATGCAAAATACAAAGCTACGCACAATAGCCCATCACATACACTCACAATGTCAACTAGAAATTAATAATGATATGCTTGTCAAATTAAATCAAGATTATTTGCATTCATGAGGAGAACATGAGATGAAATTTAGATTCAGTGGTTACAGAGCTGAATAGGTTTTAGCTGATTTTTTAATTTGGTTTTGAACCTACTGATAAAACTGCAGCAACATGATATTAAACTGATAGCATACTGTGGGAGAAAACATTATAACCATTCAGATTAAACTCGCTTTCAAAACTAAATTTAGTGAAATCCACCGAAAAGTTAAACTGAAAACATTGTCCAGCTCAGTTTGAATTTGTAAATTACAGTCCCTCCATAGATTGATTTGGATATGAGCCAGTCACTAACATATAATATAATATAACTGCTTTTAAACTCCTGACCTTTTCCAGATACTGCTATTTTATTTATATTTTTTAAATATGCTTTAATGGCAATGCTTTGTGCATACGACAATAATTAAAGTGACAATCTAGACATTAATATACCATAGGATGAAGGTGGTCCACGTTCAGGATAAACTGACTATTGAGAGCCATTGACACACTTTCACAAACACTTCCTGACACACTCCTGGTAAGAATATTACAGGAATTGATTTCACATAGGACTGATGAAATTACAATAAAAGTAGGCCCATAATTCCCTTTAGAGAGCCAGTGGCAGTTTAAAACCCATCACACTGTGCAGTCAGGTTTGGCTGGCGTCTTTACTCCCTTGCAGTTTGGAGTCCAGACACTATTCAGCGCTCTCGTACCGTGAGAGGAGCAGGTCCTGCCGGGTGGAAGACTCTCTGACAGCTCCTGGTCTGTGAAACTCACCAGCAGCGTTTCAGCCTTCACACCGGCGCACACGGCCATGCAGGCATCCTCGGGAGCGCAATGACTGTTCAGGGAGGGATGGACGCTCCTGCACAGAGCCAGAAGACTGCTTGGAGGTTTGTTGGGTGGGAGAAGGAGAAGCTGAAGGCGTGAGGAGGAGGAGGAGCAGGAGGAAGAGGAGGATGCTGCCGTCTGTTTCGATTTAAGCAATTGGAGAGTATAGTCTGTCGCCTGGCAGTAATCCGCTTGCCGGGAGGAGCAGGGAAAGCCCCATCTAGACTGAAACAGAGAGAGAGAGGAAGAGTTTTAAGTCGGCCTGGGATAGAGAGAGTTGACAAGAGTGCTTGGTCATATTTGGAGCTTTTGTCCTGCTGCTGGAAGCTTAAATGAGCTGACTGATACAGACTGAGGACGATTATTAAAGCTGTCAACTGTGGGATTCATCATGAGTGGACCGACAAATGGTGAGCAGAGTTAAGGTGCACATGTGTGTGTGTGTGTGTGTGTGTGTGTGTGTGTGTGTGTGTGTTCTGCCTAATCAATACCTCAGTGTCCTGGGAGGGTTTGTTCTGAAGTAGACATAAACAGCCCTTCACTGAGGTTATTGATCACTGGCTCACTAACTGACACCACATTTCATCATATCATTAGCCAGCTCTCAGTCAAGTGAAGGTTGGTCTGTGTTGAAACAGAAGCTGATGTTGTGTATTGATAGGTATCAATGTTCATTAGTATTTTCATCATTGTCAGTTTGTGTTAACAGTTTTGAGGATTGTGGACAGTGTGCATGGATTGATATAGATTTTCTGTGATACTGATTAACAACCAGGGATTCCTCCACTGAAGAAATTCCTGCAGTTCATTTCATTTAACAAATTGCTCCCACAACATTCTGTATTTAGAAATCAATAAGCTGCTGGTGGCGCTTTTAATCATCTTTTGCAATATGTAACGATCAAGTAAGAGAAGTCTGTGACAGCAATTCAGATATTTCAAAGAGAAGAAAGGAAGCCAGAAGACAAAAGAGCACATTTTGATCCACACTGTACCGGACACATATTAAAATTTCACAGTGTCTAAACACAGATACCATTAAATCCCAAAATCTATTTTCCGCAATGCTCTGCATCACACGACATTGTGCTTTCCAGTGTAAGACATAAAGCAGGTACTTAGACCTCCTAGCAGCTATTCAGCTTTATACCTTTAACCTAAGGGAGATATTTAACCTTATAAGGGCCCCAGGGGGGCTACACTCCGATGCAATTATGACCATGTCAGCATAGTGACTGTAACCCCCAAAATCTCCCACTGAAGAGAGGGGGATTATCTTTTGGCTTAGTGGTTTGATTCACACTATGAGACCTTACAGGTTTTTTATCCAGGCAGTTTATTTACAAGGTGACAGGTCGGAATGAACATGTGATGCTGTCAAACAGTGCAGAAGAAATGTTTTATTTTACTAAAGTCATAATAGAGAAATATCATGGCACACAGTTCAGTTATACAGTATGTACAGTAGATGACACACAACAGACATGCGGCACACACCAACACACACCAACACACAGCAAAGCACAGGCCGCACACACAGGTGGCTCAGATCTTTCTATGTCTGTGGTTCCAGTCCTTGTGCTGCCATCTGGCTACAGAGCCAATGCCAGCTTCTCACACACACACACACACACACACACACACACACACACACACACACACACACACACACACACATACACACACACACACTCATGATACAATTTGTTAAGAAACAGTTTTGTCCCAGTTTTACCTTTTTTTTCTCTCCCGAAAACATTTATAGATCCACAACTCTCTCTCTTTTTCTCTCTGTGTCTCCTGCTGTCATCAGCTTAACCTGCCAGCATGTTGTGTTTGCTGTGATTGCATAATAATACTCTGGGATGCAGAAGCATTAACTGTAATGTAATCTAATTGAGCAGAATACAGTGGAATTGTTGCACACTGTTTAGGATGTTGTAGAGTCGACTGTTAAAGGAAATCAAAATCAGTAACAGTGAAATCTATTCATTCTGTTTTGCTTTTGTCTTGTTCTACAATGACAGAGACAGAACAGCGTGTGTTTCAGACAGCATAAAGAAAGGACTTGTTTCACTAAGAGGGATTTGACCAGTTTCATAAGCGAGGATGAAAGAGGTGTAATCCTAAAATGGCCCCACTGTGCCCTTTTCTGCCTCTCACATTGTGTCATGCTCTGCGTGTGCAGTACATGTCAAGATTCAGTATTCAAAGCTTTACCGTCATATGCTCAGACTGTGAACTGCACGGAAGAATAAAATTCTTAGTTGGCTGTGGAGCTGCAACTATTAGTCGATTAATCGATTAGTTGTCAACTATTTTGATGATCAATTAACTGTTTTGAATCAATTTTTAAAAGAAGAGAATTTCCAAATTCTCTGATTTCAGCTTCTCAAATGTGAATATCTTCTGGTTTCTTTAGTCCTCCATGACAGTAAACTGAATATCTTTGGGTTGTGGACTGCTGGTCAGGACAAAATAAGATATTAGAGGATGTTACCGTGGGCTTTGGGAAACAGTGATTAACATTTTTCACCATTTTCTTGCATTTTATGGACCACTTACTAAGTTGATTAATCAAGAAAATAATTGTCAGATTAATGAGTAATGAAAATAAGTGTTAGTTGCAGCCCTAGTTGGCTGTGTGATTGTCATCAACAGAAAAAAGGTCAAATTAGATCAGGAAAATACAGTCTGAAGAGAGGAGTAAAGCTTATAAGTTTGTAAAGTGAAATAGTACAGCAGCAACACTAGTATGGACTTTTACATTTAGATGTGTAATAAAGTTCACTAGTAACAAACATTAGATACTGTATGTGACCAGCAGTTTGAAATGTTTCAGTGAGTCGGCACGTGTCTTTTTCTACACCTGTCTTTCTTTCTCTCTCTCTCTCTCTTAAGCCACTAGCTTGTAATGAATGGTTGTAAGTCGTGCTGATCTCCATTGAAGAGACTTTCCAGGAACCAGTACTAGTTATCAAGTCAGTCACTAAGCCTCCTTCATCTCCTTTAAATCTTTAGCCAAGTGTGTGGGTTTTTATCTGTGTGTGCATCCATGTATTGTTTTTGTCTGTTATCTGTTTTACTGTGTGTTTTTCTGTCTCTGTTTTATTGATCCTCCAGGATTGGTTTCCATATACATGACATTAAAGAAAAGTGTAATTTAAAGGCAAAATCCAAATTATTGAGGGAGAGGACAAATCAAAAACTGCAGTGATATTTGATAATTATACTTGGTGAATGTGATTTTCTCCTACGTCATATATAAGACAGAAAGCTGAGCAACTGATTGCAAATATTTCAAAATTCTAATTTATTGTGCATTAAAGCTTGTGTTTAGCTGTCACATTTTCCTGTAAAAAGACACTTGCCTGAGAAAAAAATGCATCTTTTTGATCCAGTCATTCCACATTTTTATCACACTTTGATCAAAAGTTTGAATCCAGTTGAAAGGAAGACTAAAGAAAGGCATCAAAATGACAACAAATGACATGTGTTTGATCCTCTCCTCTCCTCTCCTCTCCTCTCCTCTCCTCTCCTCTCCTCTCCTCTCCTCTCCTCTCCTCTCCTCTCCTCTCCTCTTCTCTTCTCTCCTCTCCTCTCTCTCCTCTCCTCTCTTTCTCCCAGCAGTTCAGTACCAATCAGGTCTTTATGGAGGAAACAACAACAGCAGCTCTCCTCTCTCCAGTCATGGAAATTCACCCATTGTGTGTGAGCGCTGTGGGGAGGTGTGTTGTGGGGAGGTGGTGCGCGTCAAGAAGACACACTTTCATGTTCACTGCTTCACCTGTCAAGGTAAAAATCCACTACACACGTACACACACATACATGCCTCCATACACTTGGTATACTTCAACATCTCCTCACATGCACATATATATACATATAAAGTACATACACACATCTTCTTCAATTCTCCACTCCCACACTCACTCAGTGTTTCATCTTCATTTATTTTTCAAACTTGTACTAATGCTCAGGTTTCCATGTGTGCAGTCCACCCACATCAATGTGCATAATTAAATATTCAATAATAACACAATTGAATCAATGATAGCTTTTGTCATCACTGAAATAGACAATGAACTCTGACCACAATCAACGTGAGTCACATACAACATGTTATATGAGACAAAAGAAATTCAGTAACACAGAAGAATCAGTAATAACTACAACAATTAGTCGATTAACTGATTAGCTGATTAGTCGAATGACAGAAAATTAATCAGCAACTATTTTGATAATCGATTAATCATTTTAATCATCTAAAAAAATGCCAAAAAATCTCTGGCCCCAAATTCTCAAATTTGCTGATTTTATGTGTCATATATGACATAAACAAATATCTTTGTGTTTTGTACTGTTGGTCAGACAAAACAAGACAGTTTAATGTCTCCTTGAGCTGTGGGGAATTATAATACACATTTTTCACTATTTTCTGACAACTCATAGACTAAATAATTAATTGAGAAAATAATTGTCAGACTGATAGTGAAAATAATTATTAGTTGCAGCCCTTTTTCATATGCTATTTAAACATTTGATGTGTCTCAGGCAGATCAGATATAGCTATCTGGTATCAAAAAAGATGTGTAAATGCAGCCAATTTTAACAAACTTACATACTCTTACCTAAAAGGAATAGTTCAACATTTTTGTAAATGGGGATATTTGCTTTTTTAGATGAGAAGACTGATACCACTCTCATGCTTGTATGCTAAATATAAAGTTAGCCTGAGCAATCAACTAGCTTAGCTTAGAATAAAGACGAGAAGCAGAGGGAAACAGTGTGGCTCTCTCCAAAGTTTAAAAAAAATCTTCCTACCACCATCTCTAAATTGAATAATAAGCACTTTATATTTAATTTGTCTCATCCATTACACAAACAACAATTTGTGGTTTTACTGGGAGTCAGGTGCTGGACTATTTCTTGGCTCGGAGCAGTGACTTCCTGAAGTCTCCACTGATCACCTGGCAACTTCACAGTGATGATAAGACTCTTGGTCTACATATTAACATGCTATTTAGTACGCTAAAATAGTATGAGATTTTTAGTATGTCTGAAACTGTAGTATGAATCCAATAGTATATGGATTGCATACTATTTACAGGAAAATATTACAGTATACAACCACTGGGCACTACAACAGCTTACATATCCCACAATGTAATGCAGTTGTGACAACAACAACAACATAACAGACAGTGGTGGACAGCGACCAAGGCAGCTATGGTTTAAGTCAATAGCATTTCAATTTAATTAAGGTTTCACTTTTCCTGGCCTTTATGGTTGGCACGGACTAGCACGGTTGCGTGTTTCCAACCAGCAAGGCGGCTTTCAGGAAGTGATATGATAACTACAGCTCAGTGTGTCCTAAAAGATACATACTACTGTTTATTCACACAGAAGTATGTTGAACAATAGCACACATATTGGGTATGTAGTGCATAGTATGTGATTTCAGATGCAGCATTGGAAGTCATTGGCCAGAAATGGTCCATCACGTGATTCCTTTTAAAAAAAACACCAATTGTTACTTTTACATTACTGTTTGTCAAGTAATCCAAGTATCCAAGGGACTATTTTGGAGGGTTGGAATAGGCAAGTGTGTGTAACTTCACAGTAGCTCATACATGTTAGTAGTAAAAGAAATCTAGTTTTGTCCCACATTGTCTGAACTGGCAAAAGAAGAAACAAAACAGACACAAAAACCCAGCATCAAATGTAGCATTTGAATATGGAGTTGAAAGAGAGTGATGTTTTTTGTAAAGCAACAGTCACTTGTTTCAAATATGTTTCCCCCGTCATACTTTTCATTTTTCACATCCATGCCTTATCCTTTAAATGTGCATCTGTTTGAAGGTGCATGTGAATACACATCAAGAGTATTTGTGTCTGTATGTATTTGCTCCATGTGTGTCTTTTCATGTTTGTGCTCCACCAGTGAGCAGGTGGGACAGAGCACACAAATAGAGGTCTGGAGTCAGCAGCTAGCTTTGCAGTGCAGTCAGCAGGTTTTCAGCCCGTCGTCAGACTCCAACCAGCTAACCTCCTTTCACAGGCCAGGACCTGCACAGTCCCAAAGTGTGCTGCAAGAAAACACTGTTTTCTTTGTTTGATCTGCTGCCTGAATGCACTCAGCCGTAAAACACCAAGAGGACATTTTCCTCTATTTCTATTTTTTTTTAGAGAAACCGCATATTTTATATCCTGTTCACACTGTTCACTGGAGATCTTTAAAAATAACCTGAGATGAAATAAATGCATCAATTGCTTGTGTATTTCATTGAATGATTGATCATATAATTGACTGATTGTTTGCTAAACAATATCTAGATTTACTAAAGGAAGTGTTCTCTCTTTGATATTAAAGTATTTATTATTATGGACAATTGATCTAGCTGAGTAAGCTTAATGACTTTTAGCTAATGGACTGTGGGCTGAGTGGACCAGATCAGCTGATGAAATGGACAAGAATCAAATTGTCAGCTTTTAGTACACAGGCATCTATTTTTTTCTCTTCTGCTCATTATCTGTTCCTGTCCTTTCTTCTCCCTCACTGCTGCTCTCTTGTCTCACATTCTTTGTAGCTGTGAATGTCAGACAGTTACAATGCGTCTTTGTAATCTCCTGTTAGTTTGGCTATTTGGGATTGTAGAGAGATGTTTTTTGGAACATGGAGAGGAGAGGACCATTAATGAGCAAATGAGCAGGGTGTCCTGGATTTTTTTTCAGCTTTGTAAATATAGTTATACTCTAATATTTTAATATAAATAACGTGATTTCAATAGAGCATGTTTTCAAAGTAACACAAGATCTTCTTGTGGGAACTATTTAATTGACAATTAACTAGTGCTGGTACCATGTTTTTAGTAACCACTTTGGTCCAAACACTGGACTGGACTGAAATATTTCAACAACTATTAGATAGATTGCCAACATATATTGTACATATATCCATGATACCCTGAGGAGGAATCTTAATGACTTTGCTAATCCTCTAACTTTTCCTTTAGTACCACTAGCAGGTCAAAAATTTCACTTATTCTATGAAAGATCCCTACGTCTCCTGGATGGATTGGCACCAAATTTTATTTCAAGCAATGTGTCCTAATGACTTTGGTGATCCCCTGACTTTTCCTTCAGCACTACCTTGAGTGAAATGTCTCAAGATGCATTGTCATGGAATCATGTTAGCTTTTTCATTGTGAACATCTTAGCATACTGATGTTAGGATGTACCTCTAAGTACGGCCATATACCCTCACAGAGCCACAAGCATGGCAGTATTGTGCAGCTACTTTGTCGTTTGTATTAGCAATATTGGCTATTAGAAGCATCAGATTAAATTTAAGTAGAATATTTTACATTCTCTTGACCTAGACCATTGTGGTGTGGACACAGACTTACATAGTTTCTGAACATTTGAAAAGTTAAATTTGTGAAATTTATTATTAAGTGGTGGGAATGAGAGGATGGACTGTAAAAAAAATATGGATGTTGCCACCGTGATGTCACCCAGTAGTTTCTACAGAACGGTTTTGAAGCTCAAAGCAGACGGCACCAACCATCACCATCTTGGCAGTGCCTGACTCCACCTAACGCCAGGCTAATCCAAAATAGACAAAGAGGTGGAGCTGAGGTGGGCTGAATGAAGTCTGGTTGCTGAAAAATGCCACCTAGTGGCTAGCTGACTGTTAACATGTTTATTTCTGCTGTAAAGCCTCAAGTGGCCATCCGAGGAATTGTAGTTTTCAGCACTTCCACATTGGCTTCATTTTTCAGCCCTGGAGGTTGCTGCTTTGATGAGAGTCAGCACCCCCAAGTCTGAAGCCAGGTTTCATTAATTACTCGGTCCGGGTTGGGAGTGAGTTTTACCCCAATTGAAGGAGTCTAATATCTCAGCTCCTCACTTACCATCATGAACTTTGGTAAATGACCAAATGTATAAGGGTGTGGATACAAGTGGCCAAAATGAGTTTCCTCCATTGGGTAGCTGGATTGAAAAAAGGTAAGAAGCTCAGACATGTGGAGTTAGCTCGAAGTAGAGCCACTGCTCCTTTGTGTCAAAAGGAATTAGTTGAGGTGGTTAGAGCATTTGATAAAGATTTCTCCAAGGCGCCTGTCTTTGGTGGTTTTCCAGGCACGTCCAACTGGGAGGGAAGTCTGGGGTAGACCCAGAATGCTGAAAAGATTCTTATCTGGCTCAGGAATCTTCAGGATAAAATGGAGTCCTGTAAAGTAATACAGGATTCCAGCAATCCTCTATCACTGTAAGTTTATATCTCAGTATCAACATATATCATGATTTAGTAATTTTCTCAAAAATCAGTTGAGAAACTGTTAATGGCTAAGATCACCAAACAAGAACATCTGATGTTTTTGGTTAGGGATAGATGCCACAGTAAATCTCTGAAGGTAGAGAACTTTCATATCATCATATCACCCAATCCTAGCCTTGACATTATCAGCTGCTTTACATCTAGAAGCACAGAAACTGAATGCATTTTTTCTATAAGTAATGAGTATTACAAACACCCATACAAGCTGTTCCTACAAAAAAACACATTGGATGTTTAGAATTTTAACTTTTTATTTTATTACTAAAACTTAGTTTTCTGTCAAAGAAATAAGAACAAAATAAAAGACCTTGAATGAATACCAATAACATTTTCAACAAGTACTCATACGGAAATATGGAACTCTGCAAATGATTCATTTCATGGTGAATAATGTCAGTTTTGGGAATATTATCTTCATGTCCTGCTGGGTATGCAGATATAGAGTCATACAAAATTCCACTATTTGATTTCCAAATAATTAAAATTCATGACTTAACCATGCATTGTCTATGTCAACAAGAGAGCCACATCCATACATACCAACCACTCCCCAGGTTAGACTGTATACATTTGTCAGTGTTGTAGTTTTGTGTGATCTCATCCTTTCTCTTCTTATTCCACCCCCCAACCCTTTCTCTGTGATCCATCCATCCATCCATCCATCCATCCATCCATCCATCCCAACCACACTCATGCAAATGCAGAGGAAATCCATCCCATGTTGATGATGCGAATAGATGAAGGAAGACAGTGACAGGATGGCAGACGTGTGCTGGATGGACAGATCAATAGTCTCAGTGATACCTCCCTTGGGTCTCTCCCCTGTCTCTTCCCCTCCATCCTCACCCTTTTCATTTTGCTGTCTACTTCCCTTTCTCCTCACATATGATGCTTCCTCTATTCATGTTTCCTCTAATCTTTCCCTTGACTCCCCCCATCTTGCCTTTCTTCTTCTTTTGCCATGTCTGGTCTTAGCCTTGCGTCTAAAATAATCCTCCCCTCTCTTCTTCTCTCCTCTACTCCCAATTTTTTTCACTGGAAAATTGAGCCATATACATTATCTATGACCTTACAGCATCTCAGCATCTAAAAACAAATTCTTACTTACTTGAAGAGAGGACAAATATTTTCTGTCCCTTCACGGTGCATTGAGACATTTCATGAGGAATTTTGAGATGAAAGGGCATCTGTTTGTTGTCTATACTGTCAAATCCCATTTTCTGAAGACTTTATTATATTATTTTCATGTAGAGATTCTACTCGAAGGTAATGTACAACAGGCACACATTAATTTATATGGATGAATGGTGCAGCTGCAGGTACTTCACCTTATCAACAGAATTTAAAACAGACTTGTATGATTCGTTGTACATATTAAAGCTTATTGCAAAGCCTGACCCAGTTTGGTTTGAAACAAGTTTGTGTTGTCAGAAATGAAGCATACCAGGAGCAAGATTCAGTGTGTTTTATCAGTATTAGTGTACGCTCAGCCATACAGACAGTCACAGATGGCCTGGCTCTTTCTTCAGAAGAGACTTCAAGGGCAAACTGTGAAGAATTAACCGCTGTATCAGCTCAGCTGTGCTGCGCTCTTTTGTGTGTGTGTGTGTGTGTGTGTGTGTGTGAGCATTTGCACAGTGGGTCAGTGTGCTGGTGTTCTTATGTTTTTGCTTGTATGCTTTTTATGTATGTGTATCTGAAAGCTAAACCACAAAGATGAGACAGTCAACATGTGTATCACGCCTCCAGGAGTTCTCATTTCTTGCATGTGTCTTAATTTACATTACTTCTTTTCAAATCTTTTTTCCTTTGCCTCGTTTTCATTCCCTGGACCCTTTTGCTCGAGCCGTAGGCAGTAAACAAAGAAATAATTATCTGTGGTCTTTCTGCCAATTGTGTTTGTGTGTATACTTCAAGCACTTCAATCTAATAGGCTACAAATCACTGTTAACATTTGTTGAAGGAAAGTATTTAAATACTTAAGTTCCCCAAATGAACTACAGCTGAACCTTTTCCCCTGATGAGCAGAAGGGAAGGAAAACAGGAGGCTGGTGAAGAATGAAACTGAAGGAGCAGAGAGTGAAGAAGGGGATCAAGACTGTGTGAAAAGGGAGGAGAAAGAAAATGCATAGAGCATTACATTATTTTTTTCCCTTTGAACAGTAGGAAGTTAGTTTTGCAATGATAGCAATAGCTATTAACGTTTTAAGTTACACCGCTGTAGCTCTGTGCCCCCCTAACCTACAATGTGTAAATCAGAGACATATTGAATTACGAAGGCATCACTGTCCTGTGACCATGTTCTGATCTTTTGTTTGGGATCTCTAACAGTGCCAAGTGTAATCTTTGTTTGGACTTGCCTTTTGTTAATTGGACTTCCAGTTGTTTCTTAATTTAATTAATTAAAAATGACACACACCAAAAAAAACAATGCTTTGTCTTGCCTTGCTTGTAAGTTGCTTTTGATAAAAGCGTCTGCCAAAAATGTAAATATCTATCACGTGACTGTGATGTGGTCTGTTACATGAAATCTCTTTTGGTTTTCATTTCCATCTGTTGAGAATAAGTCAGACAAGTCAGAGGTCCATGCACAGATTGCCTCTAGGATTCCTGGGGTCACGGTGGCTGCGGTAACAGACAGCTGACTGACTTGCTGGAGTCTGGCTGTTTTACACAGGGGGACAGGGTGGGGGCTGGATGGTTGTAAATGGTTGTAAATGGGCTGCTACTCTCTTGACCACTGAACCAACAATCACCAGTGATGGAATGATGATTTAATTCACTGAAATCTATGATGTCAATATGATGTCAGTATTTCTATATGCATATGTAGCTAAGAAGATTCAACATTTTTTATTATTCTAGTCATCAGTGATGATCTTGAGCTTGTTTACAGCTAAACTCATAGTCTATTACCATTAAGTACAATAGACTAAATCACTGTGTATAGGATTGTTGACTAGTGCATTTCTTGTAGCTGCTGGCACTCCGCAGGCTGCATGGGAACTGTCTGGTGTCTGCTGATTCAGCACACAGAGCATAGTCTGAATATAGAAAACCTTCAGAGTTTGGGACAACAGGTGGGGTCAGAGTGAGGTGACACGGGGGTTGTAAGGTCATGCTTGACAGGTACAGCATGGGAGAGACTGACAAGTCTTTGACCTATTTGAACATAAAGCTTCAGTCAGCAAGTTCAAGTGGCAGCAGGAATATTTGTCCTGACCAGGTCCATGAAAGACTAAAATGGCAATAATGGGTGGTAACAGGAAGGCGCATATTCATTTATATTCTGGCAACTTGCAGTTGTGGCATCTGTATCATAATTGCATCTTATTTCTGTAAAATTAAATCTTTATCTTAGTTTATTGGTGTAATTCTTGACAGGTTGAACTGAGGAATATTAAGTTGTGACTTGACAGAAGATAAAAAACCTTTCACATTCTCTGCTAAATGTAGCTAATAGTTCATCTTTATGAATTATTAATCTTCAAGTGCAAAATTTCAGTAGAGACCAGAGAGTCAGTCTAATAAGGATGTACTCTAAAATCTCAATAAGACAAGATTGATGAAAAACATAAATGACCCCGTAGAATAATGGAAATGCTGAGTTCGGCTGAAGCTGCTGGTCAGTCCTTAGCTCTACTGCCAGATCTGTCACCTGCCTTTGACACAGTTAACCACCAAATCCTCCTCTCCATATTCACGTGTGGCATCTCAGGATCTGTCCTCTGCTGATTTATGTCCTACCTCTCGGGGAGATCTTTTGTATCTTGGAGAGGGTATCTAAACTGCACGGCTTTTACACAGGGTTCCTCAAGGGTGATTGGTCCCCTTCTCAATATACACCACCTCACTTGATGCAGTCATCCACTCTTGAGGTTTCTCATACCACTGCTATTCTGACGATACCCAACTCCTCCTGTCAATCCTGCTGGAAAACCTCACAGTCTCAGCAGGGATCTTGTCATGCCTTACCGATTAGGGGACGCCACTTCCAGCTTAACATCTCTAAGACTGAGCTCCTTGTCATCCCAGGCAATCCTTCTATACAATATCAGATCAACATCGAGCTTGAATCAGCCCAACTCATGCATACAAAGTCTGCCTGAAACTTGGGCGTCATGATCTGACTAACTAACCTTTAAGGCTCACATGAACTTGATCGCTTGGTTGTGTCGATTTGCACTGTACAACACCAAGAAGATCAGACCCTACCTGTTTGAGCTTGTAACACAACTCATGGTACAGGCTCTTGTAATATCATGCATTGACTACAGCAACTTTTGACTGGCAGGTCTCTCCACAGCAGCTTGTCTGGTCTTCAACCAGCCCAAAACAGCACATCACTCCACTGTTGCACTGGCTCCCATTTGCTACCCCCATCAAATTCAAAACCCTGACACTGACTTTCAAAACAGCAACCAAAACCTGAACTCCCTCATTCGGGTCTACACCATCTCTTGCTTACTACACTCAATGAATGGCACTTGGTGCTACCACCACAACAGGGCCCTAAATCACTAGTCAGACTGTAGTTTCTGTAGTTCCCCAGTGGTGGAAGTTACTAAACTCCATTCAATCTGCAGAGTCCCTCTTGATCCTTAAGAAAAAGCTAAAGACCCAGCTCTTTCACGAAGACCACCACACCTTATGGATTGAAAAAAAGTAATCTGCTTCTATGCACTCTATTGCCTCTATACACTGCCTTTTTTCACCTACTATATGTCTTATCAGACCTGAACTTAGCTTCATGGCACATACTCACATTGTTCTCCTGAGTAGATCCTTGCTTGTCTTGTATTAAAACATGTGTTGTATTAAAGCGTCTGCAAAATCAAATTCTAACATTATAACAAGAATAGCAAAATGTAACAAACTACATCCAAATGAATGAATGTCTTGCTTATTCAGATCATGACATGAAATATATTCTAGCTGAATATTTAAGAAGTATCATTAAGTACAGCCAGCGTAAGTACTCATGCATGGATGCTCTTCTGTGAGCACAGTTTTTGAAAATGGCCTGTCCTCTAAAATCCAAATATAAGAGTTTCCTCCAGAGAGGCCAAGCCTCAACAGCTCCCTCTCTTTCCTGTTTTCATCCGTATCTTAATAGCTTTCCATTTAGACAGTGATGAATGTGTGAATGCTATCAGCTGGGCAAGAATGAAAGAGAAGAACTTGGCTACCATCCTCAAGTGTGTGTATCCGTTTGAATAAATGGGAGAATGAAAAAGAGAGAAAGAGTATCTCTATATGCATATGTAGGTTTGCATATATCATGTTATCAGCATATTGCCTTTTAAATCCCTCTGGATACTAAGAAATGGCTAACTTGTTGTGTGTGTGTGCATTTATATACAGTTTATGTGTATAGCACATACACAAGAGAGTGTGTGTGCCAGCTGTAATTCTTCCACTGTGAACAGCTTTAGTCTGAGGCAGGCTGTTAAAGGTCAGGCTGGCATTTTAAAGTTGTACGACAGCAGCTTTGCCATGACAAGAATACCATATCAAAGACAGAGGAGACATAGAAAAACCAAAATAGTGTACAATGTTTCTCATGTTCGAGAGGGATGTCCTAGTTATATGAAAAAAACTGACAGTGTAAGAGAGTAATAAAGATGAACTTGTTTGTGGGAAACAAAAAAGCATCATATCTGTGATGGAAAATCACAAATTTTAACATATAAATTGTAAAAATTGTAAAAACAGAAGTTCAGATCTATTTCACACATGTCAAAATGTTAGAGTACCAGTTTAAAATCAGGGCTGCAAGTAATTGTGATTTTCATGATTGATTAATTTGTAGATTGTTTTCTTGATTGTCCATAAAATTTCAGCAAATGGAGAAAAATGCCTGTTATAATATCTTGGAGCCTCCTGGGCTCCAGGCTGTAATAACGCATTTTATGGTCAGCATTTAGAGGATATAGTGTAATTGCAGGCATTCCAGTGATAGAATGTACAATGAACTTCAATATAATTATCTACATACGACCATAATATATAAGATATGCAACATTGTAAATGGAAATGAAAATTACTGTGGTCCTTGGGTTTCATGAAAGCCTATTAAAGCCTTTCTTTTCTAAATGAAAACTGAATGATTCGTGTCTTTGGCTCAAGGCTTATATCAAGAAGAACGCTTCAATTTTGCTTTACTGTCTTTACGTCTTCACGTTGGCTCCAAAAGATAAATACATTAGGCAGCTAGACTGCTTGTCTTGCTATACAGTATCTGGCTCGCTCTCTTGCTCTCTCTGTCTGAGCCACTTAACACACTGGCTCGGATCAGATCAGATCCATTCACTCCACTGGGTTTAGAGCCATTAGCTTAATTAGAGACCAGACATTCAATTCACTGTCAGATATCTTGATATGTTGGCTGCCTTTCAGATGTCAAACCTACAGTACATGCAAGTTATATCATGGTGCCACTCAGTATATATAATACAGTCTATACAGTACTTTCCACTGACTGGGCTTGTACACTACATTTACATTATTGTGACATACTGTATACACTGTTTATCAGTGATTGTATTCATTGTAGGGGTAGGTTTGACAAAAATCTTATCGCTTGAGGCATTATAAGAGCATTTTTCTTGGTAGTGTCCACCAAATACATGTCACAAATACTATAAAACACACCTGATGGGAGATTCACTGCCTCCCTGATAACTGGAGCAAATCATTGTTCAGCTACTTTTAAACTCTGCTCAGCAGAAGTCTCCTCACCCTGAGCACAGCTGAATCAGAAGCAATCATTTGGCTGAAGGACTTTGTATTTGCAAATTAAAAGCAATGTATCATGCTGTCAGTATATACAGTAAACACAGTGTGCGCTCACACACAGTCTCTTTGGCTGCATGTGCATCTATCACACAACACTGCCTCCATAACAATACATGTAAAAATACTTATTGAGTCTGAATATGGTCAGAAAAGCTGTAATCTATGATTGGACACATGCAGGTACACATTTACAAAATTAAATTTACACACAGGCACATATAATATGCAATATATTCCCATATATATGCATAGATGACAATAACAAGCAGTATAAATTAACAGATTAGACAACTACTAGTCTAATCCCCAAAATCAGATTAGAGTATTAACCCCTTTGAGGTCAGAAAGAACAGCAGATTGCACGCTCAACACCCCCACCTCCTCGACACACACACACACACACACACACACACACACACACACACACACACACTATACTGATGATGTTTGTTATTAGTGACCGAATCAGAAGGTGAAACCTCTACAGTGAATAAAAAAATGGTGTCTATGTCAAGACAATGCTGACAACTAAAGTTTCTTTTTATAGGCATCATTATTTTTGTGGTAATCTTGGCAGTTTGTCCTAAAGAACCTGTCTTTTTTTTTAGAGAGCATAATTTGTTACTATCACCTGCCAAACAGCACACATTTCTTACTTTACTTTCAGCCACTTCATTTTATCTCTCTGTCTGTCTAGTGTGCAGCTGTGATTTGGTGCACTCAGGTTTCTTCCACCACTCTGGTGAGTACATTTGCACCGAGGACTACCAGCGGCTCTACGGGACCCAATGTGATAGCTGTGACCAGTACATCACTGGAGAGGTGGTATCTGCTCTGGGCAGGACATACCATCCACACTGCTTTGTCTGCAGCCTCTGCAGGTACAGTAAAGGAAGAGTTTTCAGAATTTATGAGCCTGCTGACTCATACTACTCATGTAATTTCTCTCCTGAAACTTAATTTTCTCTGCACTTATATTATAAACATATATGATCCTACATGCAGTGTGTTCTTTATCATTTATCAGCCAAAAATATTTGATTCAACAAGCAGCTGCTGCATCACAGATGCTCTGGTTAGCTCCGTCCTCACACTTTGTGGATACTGGGCAACAGCTGAAAACTTGGGCCAAAAGGCTTTTATTGTATGTCTAAATGTATACTTTTTAAAAATTATATTTCAGCCCTGTCTCCTAAAATCTAATCACAAAAAAACAAGTGTGCATATTTAGGTTTAAGCAAAAAGAGAAATGACAATTACAATCTGAGTAACTGGACCTGGCGGATCAGGACAGTGCTCCACCACTATTTCATCCTCGGGCGTCACTGTTGACTGTTTTTATTGGCATGATTCCTTTGTTACAAAATAGTCCCAATATAAACACATTGCTTTCAATTTGTAAAATATCAGTTGTCAGTGATGTGAGAACCATAAATGATATTCCCTTCACATCCATTGTGTTAGGATGTTGATAAACAAGCAAACAAACAAATTTAATTTCTACAGTTCCATATCTGCATGGCTTTACTGAAAATCTGTGTGTGTGTGTGTGTGTGTGTGCTCTTAGGAGTCCCTTCCCTATTGGAGACAGGGTGACCTTCTGCGGGAAGAAGTGTGTGTGTCAGCAGTGCTCACACACTCTGAAGAGCGACAAGCCAGTCAAGGTCCATGGACCAAGCTGTAAGAAACAAACACATATGCACACATACTTTTGACCTTTTATGTTGCAAAAATATATGAACACTGACATCCATACACGTGACACCATGCTTATACTGTAAATAAAAAAAACTGTAATGTGACATACAGTATACCAGGAATAATCCATGACAAGCTGTGCATTTATCCAAAAATATTGCATGGGGTGAACTCTGTTATTTTGACTTTGAGGACACCATAGCTACTTGCTAACAACAACAAGACAGAATTATTGCTTATTAATATTTTGGGGCAATGCATTACATCCTTAAATAGAAACTATTTGTTGGCAATATTGTTGGATCACACATTATTTGCCCAGCGCATGGAAATTCATTCTTGACCTTGGGAACAAACAGTATGTGACATATATATGTGGGAAAAAAAACAATCTCTTTAGGTCTAGGTCAGGTGTCATTTTCCTAGTCCAACAAATTGGAAAAAGAGCTCATATAAGTTTATCTCTCCCGTTTTTACATTAACAGATCTGGCGTTATTCTAGATTTTTATTTCTATCAAATATCATAAAACGACCAAAACCAACCGTGTTTTAATCTGTCTCTCAATATTTTCCCACTTCCCTACACTGTTGGTGGCTCTTGGCCCCAAATCCATTGGTTCCTATTTAAAACACAAATCTTAAAAAAAAAAAAAAAAGAAAAAGAAAAAGAAAAAGAAAAAAAAAGGTCACAAATACAAACTTTCATTTATTATGCTTTTTAAAGGCTAGTAAAGTTAAGTCAAAGATAAAACATCTAGGCACTGTAGTTTTTATCAAATGTTACTCAAAGTGTAGTAAACAACAGTGTATTTGTTGGGGAATATTTTCAGCTACAAATTAACATACATTAAGTGTTCTACTGAGTATTTATGGCAGCAGGACAATGTATGCAGGATTAACTCAAAATAAACTACAGTGCCATCCTACATGACTCACTGATGTCTTTTATAGAGCTTTAAAGGAAAACACTATAACATCCTTAAGCTCCACAGACAATACTTTAGAGCAGCAATGATTAGTCTATTAATTAATTAGTTGATCAGCAGAAATTTAATCAGCAACTATTTTGATAACTGAATAATTGTTTTAGTAATTTTTAAGCAAAAATAACAAATATTCAGTGGTTGCAGCTGCAGCAGAATTTAAAGATTATATGTGTCATACTGTACATGACAGTAAACTGAATATCTTTGGATTTTAGACTGACTGACAAAACAAGACATTTGAAGACATCACCTTGAGCTTTAAGAAATTACAGGTGTATTTCTCTATTTTCTGACATTGACAAAATGAGAAAATAATCAGCAGATCAAGAGATAACGCAGTTACATCAGTTATCTAAAAGGTAATGCATACCCTCTGGCTTGATAGAATCAAAGATCATCTGCGGCCATGGCATCATGTACTATTTTAATTAGAATTACTCACATCTTTTTGATTCATACAGCATGTAGTATTTGTTCCCTTACAGGTGAAAAACACAAAGAGAGTTGTGATGTTCACCTGCTGAACTCTGCAAAACATTCCCCGCAGCTACTGTACACACCCACCCACCCACACACACACACACACACACAGAAGGTGGCCTGCTGCTTCAGGTAGTCTTGTAGCCTGGTTCTGGTCTCTCCATCTGGTCATAGACAGGGTTACTATCACAACAAAAGAGAGGGATGAGGAAGAGAGGATAAGGTGGAGGTTGGCAGAGTAGAGAGGCAAGGACAGAGAGAAAGGATGATAAATGCTCCAAAGCTGTTGAAGCTGCTCTTATCTTCCTTGTGTGTGCTTTCTCATTTCTCCTCTCCTCTCCTCTCATCTCCTCTCCTCTCCTCTCCTCTCATCTCCTCTCCTCTCCTGTAGACTGTGCAGGCTGTGGCGAGGAGATCAAACAAGGTCAATCTCTGCTGGCTCTGGAGAGACAGTGGCATGTCAGTTGTTTTAAATGCCGAACATGTGGCTGTGCACTCACTGGAGAGTACATCAGCAAGTAGGTGGCTTCATATATATATATAATATTATATATATATATATATATTTTAGGTATGAATTTTCTCGAGCCATCAACATCCTTGAAAAGCTCTTTACTTACTTTGTGGCTTGTCTGTCAAATAAAGAGCTGACTAAGTTCAATAAAACAGGTGTTTGAATAGAAAAATACGTTTTTTTTCACCAGCACCTCTGTATATAACTATAATAACTGTCTTTTACGGTAATTAATTCAAGGACACGCGCAGTATTTAAATGTTATTTCCCCAGAGCATGAAAGATTATTCTCAACCTTGGGAACAGAATGTGATACAGCATGTATGCAGGATAAAATAATCTTCCCTTTTCCTACTCCAAATAATAGGTATATTACTAACCGTATGTCCTTACAGCTTTTAGCATAAAGGGTCTGGCTTTATTCTAGATTTTTGTTACTATCAAAAATAACCATGTTTTAGTTCGTCCCACTATACTCCTCAACTTCCCCACTGTGGGTGTTTGTACTTGGAAGTCACGGTGAAATATCTGGTGAATATTTCAGAAATCTTCTTGTGATCCTTTGACTCAGGGATTAAAAAACAATGCTGAACAGTTGCACAAAGACAGGAGGTGTATTTAAAGTGAGAGCTTGCTTCTGTTCCCTGCCAGGGATGGGATACCTTACTGTGAGACTGACTACCACACTCAGTTTGGGATCAGGTGTGAGGGCTGTAACAGATACATCAGTGGCAGAGTACTGGAGGTGAGTGTCCGTGTCTACACGCATGTATTGTGTGTGTGAGAGAATGTGTTGCTGAAAGTTGCTGAAAATGTGGGGGTTTGTGCTTGTATGCTAGAATGTGTGTACATGTGTGTAGATCTATAAAAAGCTACAAAAAAAGCAGCCGTCCCTTTTTAAATGACTGACATGTTGACTGATGAAGCAGCTTCAGAAAACCAACAAAGCAACACTCTCCCATTTCCTCTACTCTATTAATTCCTTTTTTTCTCCAATTTCTTATCACATCTCTCCCCATTCTTCATCCTTAATTGTTTTTCTCTTCATATGACCACTCTGTTTTGTTTCCTCATTTGTGTCATCTGGTTTTGCTTCTCTCTCCTTTGTTTTCATTTCTTCTCACTCCTACTTTCTTTTTTCTTTTTTTTTTTGTCCTTCCGATTTCTCCGCCAGGCTGGAGGGAAGCACTACCACCCCAGCTGTGCCAGGTGTGCCCGCTGTCACATGATGTTCCTGGAAGGAGAGGAAATGTACCTAGCAGGTGAGGAGAGGAGAGCCAGACAAATGACACAGTCCATATAAAACCAACAGAATTGATTTTTAGTTTTGTTAATGGATGTCTGTGGCTGTTCAAAGGTGCCTCTGTGTTTGTACAGCTAGTAGGCATAAAAATAGACTTGTAGCATCTATTGAATTAGCTGTACCCTGCAAGTATCCAGATGGCCTGTGTGTTTCTGCATCTGTGGAAGTGTGTGTGTGTGTGTGTGTGAGACAAAGGGAGAAGGAGATTCAGAGAGAAGCAGGATATGGCAACCTGATAAATGGGTGCTTTTAACAAAGTATAGGTTATTGATCTCACATATAACACTCTTTAGTCACTCAGTGACAAACACACACACACTAACACACATACACACACCACCCTCTCCAGCTTTTCTTGATACACACAAAGGTTGGAGTCAATTACCACTCAACCTTTGCCTCTGCTGTGTCCATTATTCTGCGCTGCCGCTGACAGAATTAATCTCAATGAAACTGACTTCAACTGAGGTTTAAATTGAATCATCCAGGAGCTTCTGTTTTACATATTAGATTATAGGCATTAAAGTCAATAAGTTCAGTCATTGCTTCAAATAGATTGGTATGAAGACAGGCAAACCTGCTTGATCATGTAGGGCATTATTATGCATCTTGCTGAATATATTTTTTAATTTGTTTATTTAATTTCCCACAAATTACGTTCATACGTAGCTATTTTATGTTACCAATTATGTTTAGAAGGGTATGCGCATTAATGTAAGTCATAATGATTATATAGAATGACATGTAATTTGCAAACCTATGATTAAAGGGCAACATTTAGTGCCAGTGTAAGAAAGTGGTGTGATGATCACATAAAGCAGCTAAAAAAGAGAAATGAAGTATGGAAATGGGATGGTATAGACATTTCTCTTCAACTCTAGTTTTCCTAGTTTGCATCCTCCTGTCTCAGTCAACACTGACATTGAATTATTTAAAGAGACCATATTATGCTTTTTGTGATTTATTTTATTTATATGCCGTTATGATGTTGGATATCTTTCTGCTAAACATGGTCTAAGTTCCAAAACTTGAGGTGAAAGTATGTAGAAATGTTCCTTGAAAATCAAAAGTCAGGGCTTCAAATTGCTCTGAACATTTTGTCTGTAACGTTCTACCTTTCCAACAAGCTGACATCAGCTCATTGCACATACCCATAAACAGCCATCCATTCCATAGTCTTTGCTGCTAAGGTTGTTCCATGGTTTCATAGTTTGTTGGTGCAGCCTCCACAATCAGAACAGAATGGGCTCATTGGGAAGGAGGATGTAAAGAGACAGGAGCTAAAACAGCCTGTTCCAGACAGAGGCTGAACTGAGGGGCTGTGTAAAGGATCAGTATAAATTAAATGCCCCCTTTAAATACGCTATATTGTAAGCAGGTAAAATGTTGGCAGTGACTATTTAGCAGATAAAAATACTATAAACATGTCTGATATTTTGAGGAAAAGTGGGCAGCATTTCTATAATTAACTATATTTGCATGATGTTAATGCAAATTAGCTGCATATGAACATACTGTCTGAGATATGGTTGTGTAAACAGGCAAAAAGTAAGAGCACTGCATGGACCATGAACTTAAAGTAAAAAAAGATCATATTTTGTATAACACAGATGTTTTGGCCGTGCTGAGTTGCATTCAGATTACATGCAGTGCTACTGTACCATAACAGTGCCCCAGAGTCGCCACACAGGTTGTCACCTCCTGTTTCACCTCATTGTGATTCTGCTGCTCTCCTGCTCACAGCGACCAGTAAAACTAAGCATTTGCATATTGTACTTGAAGTCTATGTGTGTGTGTCGTAATCTATGCCTGTAAATGCATGCAAGCGTCACTCTGTGTATCTCCTTGAATGCATGTTTGCACATTTGTGTGTCTGCATATGAATGTTTTTGTTTGTGTGTGTGTGTGTGTGTGTGTGTGTGTGTGTGTGTGTGTGGGTGTGGGTGTGCTGAGCGCTCCATTGAGCTGCCCCAAGGTTACATTCACTCCCTTTGATGACTTCAGACATGTAGGAGGGCTAAGCAATCACCCTCGTGAGACACACTCAATTACAATACACACACCCAACACATGAACACCTTTGCAATCAATCTCGTGATGCATGTCTGGAATAAGAAGTAGTGTCTGTGTGTGTGTGTGTGTATGTTGGAGGTAGGGAACTTAATATCAGGTCTTAAATGATAGATAGATCATAGATAGATGAAAAGAGTATGTTTATTGTTCCCTCAGTTGTTCTCATTATTCATTATTGTTCATAAGTCTAAAACTTAAGCGTTCAAATAATCATTTCATATAATAGTACAGTAGCACCTCCACCATAGTCTCAATGATTTTGCGATTACTTAGGCAGCAAGTCATGGTAAGTGAAGCTCAGGTAGTTCAGATCTTGAATACTCTGTTCATACTCTGTTCCTCCAGGTTTAAAGCTGCAACCAAAATCAATGCCATCATCACTGTCTTTATTCTTTCACTAACTGATTGTAAGATGTGAAAAATAATGATGAATGCACTTTACAAGCTACCAGAGCTCAAACTGATGTCTTTTAATAACTTATTTTTCTCAACAGATATATAAAACCTACATAACCAATCATGTCTTCCCATTTTAGAAGAAATGCACTGTGATTAGTAATATATTTTGAGCTGAGAACAGAATATATGTATCAATCCTAAACAGTGAAGAGAATTCATTTGGTGTTTACGTGATTTAGTTATTTTTGTTTGATTCCTGCATCCTCTTCAAAGAAAAGAACATTTCTGGCCACAGTCGAAGAAGAGATTTTTGTGCAACAGAATCAAACACATTGCATTGCATTTACCTCTTACACCCTCAATAGATTTTCTATTCAGAAAAGGAAGGCCAACAGACATCAGGAGGATAAAGAAATGGGATAAATCATTATGTACATCTGAATGGTTACATTAGCCTGATGATGTGTATGCTGTTTCTCATGGCAGCATGATTCAGCAAAAAGGGAAATGCCAGAGGCCATTTAAACATCAGCTGCTTCGTAGCATTAGAATTTCATATATTTCATATATGCACGGATGTCAATATTGCTTCCCTAGATTTACACAGGCTGCCTTCATCCCTTCTTTTGAATATCAGTGGCCAAGATAAGGAGGCCATTTAGGCCACAGATTAACTTCATTTTGCATAAAGTTAAGGAAAGAGGAAAAATAACAGCCTGTCTAAATATAGCTGAGGCTTCAGTCTTGAATGATGCATCTGCCATGTGAGAAAAAGACACAGGAGGATTCAGGAGTTACCTTTAAATAATTATTTTGCCACAAATTTCAGGCAGCTAATTTTCTCAGAACTGATGTTCAGTGAGGTGTTTCAGATTGAATGCCTTTTCTCTGCACAATTTAGATTCTTCTCATCCAGGAGATAAAGGATCTCAAGTCCAAGGCCATATATCTGCTCAGCAGCAGAGTTGAGGAGCGTGGGTTGGACGGGGGTGTACTGAATCACCACGCATGGTTTCTGTCTACAGTATTGATTTTGTGTGCGGGTGTGTGTGTATGTGGTTGATAAGTGTGTGTGCTGCCTACGTCTCCTTGCTTCTGTGTATCTGTGCTTGTTTGTGTATATGCTTACATCGTATTGTGAATGTGTGTGTGTGCGTGCGTGCACGTGTGCGTGCGTGCGTGTGTGTGTGTGTGCAGATCAGATTTATGATGTTGCTAGTGGTTGTATATTAGAGTCATGATCAGCTAACTGAGCCCATTCGGTTGGCCTGGATTGCCCCCAAGGCCTGAGAAAATGATACTGAGTCAGCGTGTGTGTGTGTGTGTGTGTGTGTGTGTGTGTGTGTGTGTGTGTGTGTTCAGAGCGGATATATTACTGTCATTATCGCTATCAGATCCACATGCATATAACATCCTGACATTAGTGGTTTATTGTTATGAGTAAGATTTAATAGCTTTCATTCATTCCCTCTACATTATGGTTCCTCTTCCTCTCTTTCTTTCACTGACAGTGTTTCTCTTCACATCTCTCATTTTTCTTTTCTCTCAGGCCACCTCCTTTATGACAATGTTGGTACTGGTAGGAGTGTGTTTGGTTATTAGCAATAATTAATAATTATATGAGATAACTATTAATTAACATTTTTTATAATCAACAATTATTTATATGAATTACAATTATGTATAATTAGTAATTATCTCAGATAATGATTAATTGTAAAAATATGAAATTATTAATTTAATTAATTTGAATTAACAATTACGGGGCACCACCTGGAAATCGGGACCATTAACTAAACAAGGTAATCTCATAAAAGAGTTCACCTAGAATGTTGATATCTGAGAGATATCAACATTCACAGGTGAACAAAGATGGGTTGAATTTGAGCTCCGACTCCCTTTTCAGCCACTTTTCACAATATATAAAACACATGACAAAAGAACTTCTCTTTAAAGATATAACATTATATATGTATATATATGTGAATATATGCAACATTTACATTTTCACTTAGCTGACGCTTTTATCCTAAGCGACATACATATGAGTCTGATACATCACAATATAAGTGAGTGGGCCCATGGAGCATGTGCACTAGCGACTTTTGCTTTTGCTACTTTTGGTTTAGTCCTCTGGCTAACTTGAATGGGGATAAAACAATTAAATCATGCGGCTTCTCTAGACTGTCGAAATGTGATCGGACTGTATGGATCAAATTCTGATAGTGGGACAAGTCATTTCGCAGGAGTTGTGATGCAAAAAAAAATATTTACAGACGTCTCTTTCACAATGTAAATCCATGGGAAAAAGTCTTTTTGGTCCCAATATTGGGTCACGTGACGTAATTACACAGTTTGGCCACTATGTCAAATTGGTTTCACAGCTTGGCGCTGTTCCTGGGGGCTTGGTCATGTCACGCGAGAACCAAATGGCGGAAGTACAGCAGTGTCTTGGTTAGACCATAGCAAGATGGCGCCGCCTGATGGTCGTGCACTCACCGCCGCCTGATGGTCGTGTCATGTAAAACACACATGTCTAATGGCAGATAAGGATGGATAGAGCAGCGCTTTGTCCAAAGTTATCTGACCGTCAGAAGATGTGTTTGTATATGTGCGTGTGTGCATGCATGTGTGTGGGTTAGTCACAAGAGAGAGGAGAAAGAGGAGGGAAGCAACCATGAGGGAGAGAAGCGGTTCTTTTGTCCACAGAGAGTGCATGAATGGACGGCAGTCTGTAATGCACGTTGTCTGATTTCTGCTCGACAAAGCAACTTACTTTTGCACTCATGGTGGGACAAGCACAAAACAGACTAGCGTGGTGAACACAGCTAGATAGGTAGTAAACTTCAAATACTCCTCAAAGTAAAGCAGAACAAATGGACTTGATGGTCTGTCATTTCACACAACAAAAATGATAGCAATAAAGCTTAAAAAGCTAAAGCTAACAACAACACTAAGGCTGAAAATAACACATAATAACATTGTCTCTGTCCAGACTTAAACCTCTTACTTGGTTACTTTAGAAAGCAAGCAGCATGTGTGTTAAGTCTGTCTTTTGATCTGGCTCAGATGTTGACGGGGCCGTCCTTGTGCTGTCAGCGGGGTTTCACAGCAGAGGAAACAGCAGAGTTGACTCATCTGAAGAAGAGTGACTTTTCCTGTTATCAGGCTGTGATGGTTTCATGCAGGCCTGCCTTTGTCTCATGCACTGGAGTATGAGGACTAACACCTGTTTTGACCTTTCTTGGTCTCTCTCTTGTTTCTCTTGTTCTGGTTTACTTTCATTTATTTCAGTTAAAAAACCTTTTTTGAAATGACTGTTAAAGCAGCATGTTGCCAAAGTGGTGGTTCTGTTTTGCACCTAAATGTGCGTTATTAAATTACAAAGGAAATAATTAGACTGTAAGTGGATGAAAACTGAATGTGTTTTGTTTAAATGGGATGGTACAATGATTTGGGCTACATTTGTCGTTGGATTTAGTTAGTTGCTTAGTTACAACAATTCATGGATAAACAATACAAGACGTTGAGCACAAACAACAGCTTCTGCAGACATAAATACAGTAATAAAAACTGAGAATGGTTGGATGTATTTTCAGACCTGGATGTCTCATAGTTTCCTGCAGTTGTATCACAACACGGCTGAAGTTCTGGTCTAAATGAAATCTTTTTTATCTTCAACCATACTTAGGGATACTTCCCTGGCTACAGACACAGTAGGGGTCATATTTGTTTCCCTGTTGAATGTTGAGAAATATCTTAAGTTAGTTATTCAGTCCCGTTATTTTCACTGAAGAAACATTGACAACAGTCTGAACAAATCATTCATTATGTTGTCTCCTTGTTTCTTGACTGTACGCACTGTTTTCTTGTTTAAGCTGTAGCACGTCTACAATTGGTCCAAAATTTTGCTACACAATTACTGACAAAGACTTCACAGTCTTCCAATATTACTCCAGTGCTGACTTTGTTACACTGTCTTCCTGTCAAATTTAGTAACGAATTTAAAATCCATCTAATTACTTTTAAGGCACTGTGCAATTTAGCTCCACCACCTCAGTAGTGAGTTGCTAATCCACTACAAGTCATCCAGGCCTCTCAAGTCATCAGAACAAGGACTTCTGGTTGTTGGTGACCAAGCTTTTTCTGTCCTGGCTGTGAGATTTTGGGATAGAACAGCAAAATCTGCTGAGTGTTTTAAATCTAATCTCAAAACCTATTTATTTTATTCTCAAAAGCTATTCATTATTCTGATTTTTCTTTATTTTTTAAACTATGTTTGCCTGTTTGTAGTCTTTTTTATGCACTTTATAACCAAACCAAAATACCAAAATACAGCATACAAAAAAGGGTTTGTTGATTCGGAGCAAGTGCCAGCAGGCCTTCTTGCAGCCTTCACAGTGGTGGACTTGAATTATTTTGATAAGAACAATTGAGTTCTTGGTGTGTCCAAGAGATGTGAAGTACTCTCTGTTAATGTCTTTTTCTTGTTGAGTTCAAGACTTGTATTTATAGTTTAATGAATATCGAGGTAGTGGATTGTTCATGTATTGTTTATTGATGTTGATCTCTCTCTCTCTCTCTCTCTCTCTCTCTCTCTCTCTCTCTCTCTCTCTCTCTCTCTCTCTCTCCATCTTCCTCTATGTTTATGTGTGAGGAGACATTCTCTGTGCTCAGACCAGACAAACTGCTTCCACAGTCATACGTCTTCTCTATGTGTGTGTGTGTGTCTGTGTGTGTGTGTGTTGTTGATTGATGCACTTGAGAAAGGCTGATCTACTCCTCATAGGTTCCCATAAAACTGCATGGCTGCAGCCCACACATGATAAACAAAGCAGACTGAGCTGAAATTGTTATTGTGTGTGTGTGTGTGTGTGTGTGTGTGTGTGTGTGTGTGTGTGTGTGTGTGTGTGTGTGTGTGTGTGTGTGTGTGTGTGCAGGTTCAGAAGTTTGGCATCCAATGTGTAAAGAAGCAGCTCGGTTGGAGAGAAAACTGAGGGTGAGCAATACTCAAAATACCCACAATCCCCTGCCTTGTCTAGCTATTTCTGTTAATGTCCTGTCTGTTTCTTACTTCCTCTTTATGTCTAAAATAAAATCTCTTTCTTGTTTTATAAGCTACAGCATGTTGTTCTTTGCATTGTGAGATACCCTCCAGATTATTGCCAAATGCCTTTCGTCTCACCCATAACCAATAAATGTATTTAAGTATACTCTAATATATAGTGCTTTGGTAGCATTTGGTAACATATTTTATCATTTGTCTGAACTTATTAACAGCCTTCAAAAGAAATAAGATGTTTCAAATATTTATTTTATTTGAAAAATGTATTAGAGCTTCACTTTGGCAGCTGCCTGCCAGAGCCAAGTGTCATCATGAAAATGCAAAAACACAATGTTGTTTCATCACAAGAAGATAGAGGAGAAGATGTTGTGTCTACTGTCCTCCTCTTAAATTCTTAAGAGGAACCAGTCTGTGTACTCAGATAAGCAGTATTTTAAAATTAAATTAAATTAAATTAAGCATCTAATTTCTTTAAACTAAGTTAACATGATGAAAAACTTTATCCAAAGCCTGGTTCAGTTGACTAGCAAATGAACAAAAGATGAACTAGGTAAAGTTTTAGTGACATTTTATTTATTAACTTAACACACATCACAACTTTGTCATAAAACATTGACAGGGACACAAGTTTGTGTTGTTCAGGTAATAATATTACTTTCAGTTGACAATGCTCTACAGATCTCTGCAGTGTGGATGTAAGGTGTTAAATACTGCTAAGACAGTTTTTATTAATTAAAGTAAAGTGTTGGACTTTGGAGGCTTGCAACCTTGTCAAATCTCGGACCACCTTCAGTTTGACTCAGCTATGGTTTTGTAAATTCCACACCTGGATTTGGAAAAGTCATTACTGTATAAGTTGAAATCTACATTGCAACCTACATTTTATAATTTATGACTTACATACTTTATTGCTAAGTGTTTGATAGCATTTCTAGAATTTTGGCATTTATTACAGGCTATGTTATTATCAACTTTGTATTGAAAGTATCATTATCAACCCAGTGGCTCTTTATGATATCAGTCATAAGTGTTATAAAGCTTTATTGTCATTCATGTTAGTTTCAGTGATGTAGTTATGACAGTATTATGCACAACTTTTCAGATACTGTAAACCCTAGATTTCTCTAACAAATTGTTGCAACTGATAACAGGTTAAATAACTTTTTTGCCATGATAGATGTAATGTTGTGTGATTTCTTTATCGTTTTTATTATGTCTTTAAATTTAAATTTGATTACAATTATTAAAACTGGTTGTACTGGAGCTAACTTTACTTTGATATTTCCATTGTCCTACCAGCTGAGACGTACCTCTGAGACGGCGTCCATTTCTCCTCCGGGCTCCTCTCCCCTCCTTGGCTCCCCTCACCGGCTCATCTGTGTGAGTACTATCGTCACCATGGTTACACCTTCACTGCTTTCAGCTGTCACTGTCACCACTGTCAATCAAATATAACGACTAAGACGGAAGCACAAAAGCCTCCCTGAAAGCTCATTCTGTGGGCGCTATCTGTCTCTGAGCAGACGTACTTCTGTCTGTCTGTTTGTCGAACCACTCGTCTGTCTCCCTGCTTCACTGTATGCCTGTTATATTGGGGTGTCTGCAGCACTTTAAAGACTATTATGAGTCGCTTATATTTAGAATAAATAAAAAATGTACATTTTATTTTAAGCCTTTTGTTGCATCTAAAGTCATTGTGCAATTTGAAGATTCTCAGGTAAAAAACAAGAAGAAAAAGTGAATGAATATAAGGCATTGAAATGTTTCAAATGGAGAATGTTTTGTTTTTTTTCTCGGAATTTCAGAACTCCTAAACTGTATGATTGTATGTGTTTTTGTTCTTCTATCTTTCTTTCTTAATTGCTATTTATGCTCAATTTTCTACTTATGACTCAGTTTCCATTTTCTGTCTCTCTCTGGCTCTCTCTCACAGTCTAAGGTTGACAGTAATGTTGTGGACTACAAGCAGCTGGCGGCTCTGCCCAGGGTCAAAGCCATATATGACATCCAGCGGCCAGACATCATCCCTTATCAGGCCGACCACGCACACACACACCTGTCAGATGACACTCTGGACCGATACAGCTGCAGACAGGTACGTACACACACTATCAATCAATAATAACACATAGCACTAGGCAAACTAAAATGACCATAACCCTCCTCTATTATAACTTTTTTTTCCTTCTAAACCAGTCATTGGGCTCCTCATCGCCATACTCACATGTAAGTACTCTGCATGACGATTTTAGCTGGAAACTGGAAGAAAATGAGTGCAACTGTATGTGAGATATAGTTCAGATGAGATGTATTTTGATATATAAGAGTATAAAAGCAGAGAGGAATCAGTAGAGAACAATTGTAATGGTGCATCCTTAATCTGCAGCAAGTGTTGAATATCTACAAGTTGGTTTCATAGAAATGATTTGAACGGCTGCCTGGAGGGTATATATATAAAAAAAAAACTAAACTAAAAAGCGATGGTCATTTAAGGGAACAGATTGACATTTTTGGACTAGGAAGTCACTGGCCCGGACAAGAAATAGTTCCAGCACGTAACGTAACGTAGACAAAATAGGTAAAGCAGGTTAATTAGTGCATTTCAGAGGTGCTTGCAAGCTGGCTTTTTACCTTCAGAGAGAGCCAGGCTAGCTTTTTCCAGTGTTTATGCTAAGCTAAGCTAATTGCCTGCTGGTTACAGTGTCATATTTATCGTACGGGCATGAAAGTGAATAAGAGTATTTCACAAAAATCTCAAACTATTACTTTTAACAATGGCAGCTTCATAGTTAAAGAGATATAACACTTAAATGCAGCATAAACAGTATGGTTGTCCACAGTCTTTCCTTATAGCTAGCTGAAACATTCACAGGCATCACTGACCAAATGTCCTGGGATCATGTGTGTGCGTTTGTGTGCATTAAGTGGAATTGCAGCAGCACATGCACACTATAGAATATTAAACCGCTGTCGACGTGATTAAATTCTTGGAAGGAGCCTCACTGTGTCTAATTTATTGCCTTTAGTAAATTAAAGCTAATTACTCTGAAAGCAGCCTCCCTCTCTTTCTCTCTCTCTCTCTCTCTCTCTCTTTCTCTCTAGGATCTCTTGGACGGTGTGGATTTGAGAACGAGGCGTTCCTCCAGCTCCGCCTTCACTGACTCTCCTGCACAGAGTCGCCATGGAGGGTCCCCACTGCATTATTATCTCCCGGGTATTGCGCCCACTCACACACACACACACACACACACACACACACAGAAATAATGAGTTGAAAGGGAATGAGCTTAAACTAGAAAGATGTGCTCGCTCTTTGAGTGGGTGCAACAGCATGGCATGTCCCATGTGGAACACCAGAATTCACACACACACACATACACACACACACACACACACACACACACATTCTTCAATACATGTTACAAAGCTGGTTATCAATCAGTCTGTCTGTCATTAGTCGGTCTGTCTTTCTGTTTCGGAGATTGTTGGCCATTTTGTTGCTCATGCTTTGGTTTCTCTCACTGTGATTGGCTGGGCTGAATGCAGGCAGTGAGAGTGGCAGGAGTTCACCCTATTACAGTCAGCCAGAGCCCAGGTGCGCCACACCCACCACCACAACCCTCCAAGCCCCCAGGCATTTCCATGTGCCAGGTAGGCCGTCATCCTAAACGCTGACTCCCTTGTATACTAACCCGTAACCACTTCAGATCAAAACTGACCCACACATCATCTTCAAAGCCCTCCAGTTGTTTCTACAACTTAGATTTCATTCCTATTCAAGACCCAAGATCCACAGTAGCTCCCCTCCTGCCAGACACACAACCACACTCACAGTGAGCTTTTTACCTGATTGTGGTCACTTGACATTTTTTTTAGCATTATTAAAAGTGTTGCTGAAAGAATTAGTTTATAATTCAATTTGACAGAAAATAAATCAATAGTGATTTTGATGATTCATTCACCATTAACTTAATTTTTTAAGCAAATATACCAAATATTTGCTGGTTCTAGCTCTTTTCACTAAATATATTTGGGTTTTGGACCGTTTGTTGGTAAAAAAAAAAACCAAGTGATTTAAAGACATCGCCTTGGGCTGTGGTAAATTATGAATTTCTCTTTTTCTTGAACACTTGTTTTATCTCCTCTCCTCCTTTTTCTGCAAATCAAAAACATAAAAAATAATTCCACATGTTTTAATGAGGTTTTATAATCCATAAAAATGCAGTTATCCTCTTTTCAATGTCTTCTATTGGGGAACTGATCATGGACTCTATAATATATGAGTGCTTTAATCTAAAAACTAAGACCAATCTGTTTTATTTAAACATTCCATCAACCCTCAACTTATTGCCTCTCTCCTCCCTGAATGTTTCGCTCTGTCTTTGTTCCCTTCACTTTAAAAGGCCCTTACTTTTCATTGCAAGCTATGCATTTGGTTTCCTTCCATCATTCCTTCCTTCCTCCCTCCTGCCTCCAGTCCATTTTTCACTACATGTTCCCTCTCTCCAGTTTCTCTGAGGGCTGTTATCCCTTGCCAGCCCTGCGACAGCACTCCCTTCATGCTTTTCAGCACTGAACAAAATGTATTTGCTTGATGCTTTTATCCAAAGTGCCTTATAGTACCACAAGTGCCTATAAATTTAGTGTGGGTGGCCCATAGGGAGTCAAACCTCTGTCTTAGCAGGGTTAAGCTCCATGCTGTATTTGGAAGTATTTTTAATTTTTTTCTTTATTTGTTGTTTTGTTGCAGGTTATAACACTAACTATTTTTAATTTACTGTAATATAGTGTGCAGTGCTTATCCAGCATTCAAAGTTGAATGATTCTCCAAATGAGAGCTACAAGGTGCCACGCATTCCTGTCAATCTCCTGCCTATCTTTTCCTATGCCTCTCCATCCACCCATCTCTCCACCCTTCAGCTGCTCTCCTCCCTCTTCTTTATTCCTGTGCCATCTGCTGCTCTTTCCTGTAATATGCCTGTGAGTCTGTATTAATCAGCCCCTCTGCATGTCAGTCAGGTTGTCTGGGTGTACTGCTCCGCCTCTGCGATAGCAGTTTATTACCTGTGCTGGCAGATTTATGGCTAAGGATGGCTAAGGATACTGCAAATGTATACAACTAATTTGGTGGGATGGAATGAATGAGATCCAGATTATTCCTACTGTACCTCATCTACTCTCCTCTTAATCCCCATCCCTGCTCACTTTTTCTGTTTTCAGCATCTGAGGAAACCAACATCTACAGGAAACCTCCCATCTATAAGAGACAAGGTCAGTCAATTCCTGACAGTACTGTGCTTTTTATAGCTTGTGTTAGGCTTTCTAACTGTCAGCCAGCCTGTGATTGTGTATATTCATTACATTCTCAGTATGAAACACGTGTCTGTTTGTTTGACTTAATGAATCAGATACAGGAAGGATCTGAGCTAAATCTCAATTATAGTTCCACTCTGTCTAACATCTGGTGCTTCTGATGACATTCAGTTTGTCTATCCAACTTCTCACAAAAGGGAAGTAGTCAGAGAAAGTGAAAGCAGTAAGGATTGCAGACTTTATAGAGCACCACTGGATGATCTGAATAGAAGAGCTTTCAAAAATCATCTCAAATTCTGCTCTTCGATTTTCCGTTAACCAGCTAGCATATTGTACCTGAACGACTCTAGGGTCTGAAACTCCATACTGTACATAAACTTCTAGTGCTGTAAGAATTTTTATTTGAATTTTGATGAAAATACTAATGGTGAAATGCAAAACATTCACATGTATTAGCTTGTGTGAGGCTTGCTGCTTATTTATATATATATCAATGGATTTCAATTGGATTTTGGACAAATGATCTGAAGATATAAACACCAGATCTGGGAAGTTATGATGGGCATTTGTGATCTTTTGTGACATTTCCTTTCTGTGAATCAAAAACTTTTTAGTGCTAATCATTACTTGTGCTGCCCTAAACCTCAGGTACAATCAACTCAACCCTTCTACTGACCAGGTGTTGGCCATAACACAACCTATCTCCATGAAAAATTAAAAAAAATCAGTGTTTCTACTACTGCATTCCTTACATTCAGTCAGTCAAAGGAGGCTGT
The DNA here is from genome assembly GCA_029490765.1 of Euthynnus affinis. Lineage (NCBI taxonomy): Eukaryota > Metazoa > Chordata > Actinopteri > Scombriformes > Scombridae > Euthynnus > Euthynnus affinis. Next base: position 16,248,516 of record CM055854.1, read on the forward strand.
ACTCAGCTTTTAGTGCCACAGAGATCCCTGGACTCACATAAAAAGAATTCCAATGAGTTCCACACAGTGATATATACAGATTTTAAATTAGGGGAAAGAGAGAGCTGCATCAGAACAAAAATCAGTTGTGGCAATCCCTTGAGTTAAGGTATTAGTAACAGAAGAGAAAGAGATACATCTGTAAGGTCATACATAGGTGAACTCCCTGTGGAATAATCAAGTCCCTGTAGACCTGACTTGCTAAAAATAAAGGGAGGATGTTAGGTTTGGTAGTTGTAACCAAACAACTCTGATCTGTGAGATCACAAAGTCAGTTGGCGATTCAAGAGGTGAAATAAAACTGAGAAAAGCAGTGCCGAATACTCAGAGTGTGTAAGTGATCCATCAATGCTCAGATGCAAGGCCTGGCAGAGTTACAGTTCCTCAGAAACACCTTTGGATGATTTACACCGAGCTGCAAATTGCTGACAAACCTCTCTCTTCAGTCAGAGCTGGCAATCTCTGATCTGATCTGGGCTGTGTGGACAAATTTAAATTTAAAGCATGAATCACTTACAGTGAGCAGTTTTCATTTTGAGGCAAAGTACCATAACCAGGTATATATATTGTATATGTACTGTAATGATCTCTTCTTTAATAGGGAAAGTTTGGTCAGAAGAAGATAGTGTTTGATAGAGTCTGATAGAGATAGATATAACATTTTGCTAAGAATGATTATAAATAAATGGTTTTGAGATGTTTTAACAGCCCTAGTTACAGAAATGCATGTTTTCTATTTTAGGTTTTTCTTTTTGGTACATTATAATGTCAATGTCATTTGTTTTAAATGTATAATGTTACCAGGATCATGGTGTAGAAGGTAGCATTGATCAGAAACATGTAAAGTTGCTGAATTTATTAGTCCCTATTAAATGTACATTTTAAAAATGTCCTCATAACCCCCCACCCTTCCAAAAAAAGTCACAATAAAGGGGACAGATTGTTCAGTTTTTGTGTTGTGTGTAAGTTTGGACAATCATGTATCCACAACATTAATATGACCTTTGTTATATGTCAACAACTCTCATTATCTTTCCTGTCACACATTCTAATAAAAGTCCAAATGCCTTCAACAATTTAAGATATTTAATTCTCCCATCCACATTCAGAAAACTGCTAAATCTGCTGCTACTGTATAATCATTCACAAGTCACAAGTTAAGCAACATTTGGGTTACAGAATGTCTTGAATGTAATCTCAAATGTGTTGTACATATTTAACAACACTAACTACATTACTAGCAGTTGTAAGTGTTGTTGCAATACAACCTCGCTGACGACATTTATCATATCCCATCACATTTTCTCCTTGACCTCCTTTCTGTTCTCTGTTCCCTTGTTTTTGATGTGTTTCCTCTCCTCCTCCCTTCCTCCCCCCTGCTGTGCCCTCCCCTCTCTGTAAGTAAATTCACTGCTTTATCCGTTTTGTTTCCCCTGCGCACACATATACTCACACAGACACACACACAGAAAGACACAAAACCTCTCGCGTTCACATTTGTCTGACAGTGAAACATCGTCAGAGAGCAACGGCAAATGAACCGAGCCTTTTTTGTTAAAGCAGAACAAGTTTTCTCTCCCCTCGTGGTCGACTTTTACCTTCTCGGGGCCTTCATCTTATTTCAAAATCAACCTGTAAATGCTTGGAAAAATGGTTGGTTTGTGTTGAGAATTTCTCTCTCTTTCTGTCAGACCTTTCTGCTTCTCCGACAGCCAGTAAGAGAAAGACCAACGAGAACCTTGTCAACTCCAGCTGTCTTTCCACCAACAGCATTTATCACCCTGACTCCAACTACTACCCATATGCTGGCTCTCCAAAAGGTACTGCTACCCTCTTTCTCACACACATCCCTGCTCACACAAGTACTTAGAAACTTCTACTTTTAATTTACACCAAAAAGCAACATACATGCACCTCTAGGCAGATGCAGTGCATAATTTACCTGAAGTGAAAAGTGCCAAAATTGCTTTGATGTTTGCTTTTGCCTCTCATGTGATTTCTTTTTACTTCTCATTTCATCTCTTTCTTCTCTCTCTAGTCTCCAGAACGAGGAGGTTTTCATCTGGAGGGGAAGAGGATGGATGGAATCACAATATAAACAAGGTAAGAAAGGAAGACATTCCCCTGCTTCTCCCTTTTATATTTTAAGTGTGTGTGTTAATATTTAATGAGCTAGTTAATTAAGTGTTTCTTTTCCACCTCACTCGTTGAACATGATACAAAGTGAAGCTCTTCTCCTTCTTCTGTCACCTTACATTCATCCCTCTATCTGTCCATACAATAACATCACCTTTTCACATCTCTTCCTGTATTATTCTATCACCATCTATCAACACATGTATCCATCCCACTCGACCAACTCTTATTGCTCCATCGATCTATCCGTTTGTCCGTCTTTTTTTCTCGTCCCTTTCTTCTAATCCTCTACTCTTGTTTCTTTCTTCCCTTCTTGCCTCCCAACAGGGGATCGGCAGGTTGATCTTAAAGGAGGAGATGAAGGCACGGTCAGGCTGTCACGACAATGACCAGTGGGGGAGCAGACGCAGTTCCCGCTCTAGCAGCAGGGAGGCGCTGAACAGTCTTGGAGGATACAGCTCCCTGAATGGCTGTAAGTGTGAGGTTGTTTGTGTTTTTCTGTCTTCTGAAGTGGTCAGTAAGGGTTGATTTTTGTTGATATGACATTACTGTGTGTGACAGTTTCTTGGCTTGTTCATGCTGTCTGTGTTGTATTTATTGATCAGGATAAATAGAGGGGAGGGGGTACTTAATTTTGTTTGCAAAATTTTGTTTGCAAAATTAAGTACGCATCAGTGTATAGTGAGAGTTCTGATTAATGATTGTTATGAAGATCGCTCCAAAAGAACATACAGAAATGGAGTCATCAGTATACAGTATATATTGAGTTAATGAGTAGCATTAGATTTCAAATTTGGTGTTAAACCCATGAGGTGTTAAGGTTTTTAACTGTCTCAGTAGCAGATTATCCAAATTACCACCTCTTCTTGAGAGAGAAACCTTTTCAATGTTTATGTAATATGTTTATGTAATATAAAAATGAAAAAGGTGGTTATTTTCTAAGAAATGGGCAGCAAAGGGAGAATTCATATTTCTACATCTTATGTTACTACAATGCTCTGCTATACATATTTTTGATTCCCTGCTAGTTTTACTAACATATGCTTTACCACATGTATTGTATTTATTATCAGAATGTTGTTTTTATTGCTGCCATCTTGGTTAGTTTTCTCTTGTAAAGCGGATTTTAATCTCTATAATATCACTTTCCTGGTTAAATAAAGGATAAGAAAGATACTATCTGGCAAAGTACATCATAGCTTTTTAGGCCAGAGATTACATTTTTCCTTAACTTCCAGACAGAGACATGAAACCTTCCTGAAAAGGTAATCCATCACAGTGACATTTCATTCCACTTTATATACAGTATTTGTTTACTTCATTGCTTTTGTTTGTTTTTGTTTTGTTTTTTGCAAGTCAAGTCAGTTTTTATTTATACAGTCATTTAGCAGGGAAAAATTGAAGAAGAAGTACATTAAGATTATTATTTACAGTCGCTTTAGTGGTGAATTCATATTCTGGTGGAAGGCTTGTGAACAGTGAGGACATTTTTCTATCATAATTATTCTGCTTTAAACATATATGTCAAACATACAAAACACAATAATCGAAAAGACAACAACAACAAAAAAAAAACAAAAACAAAGATCCTCCATGGGGCTCAAAGTCCTTGGATTTGCCCTTTATTTCAGATGTTAGTTTTTCCATAGATATTAAGATTGAAAGTCCTTTATAATTTATAATTAACAATGTAGGAAACATGTAATACCATGTTCTTCCAAAAGTCTTATAATAATCTTTGATAACAGGACATTCCCATGAACAATGGTATAGTGTTTACCTTTTTTACATTTAATTCACTGATCTGGAATGTTAGGACTGAACCTTTGTAATTTACAAGCAGTAAAACAGGGTCTCATTAACCACTTATATTGTAACAGATCAAACCTGGTACTGATAATTAAAACTTGTGACTGTAGGCAACCGTGTTTCCACTCCGCTGTTAATATTTCTTCTCCAATATTATCACTCCAGTTTAATTTTCTACTATGTGATGAGTCGTGAGTGAGAAAGTAACAAGGAATAAAGAATAGATGTTTTATAACCATGCATATGTCCTTTCATTGTTTTTCCAAAGAGGTAAAAGAGGGTTTTGCTAGAGATTTTTGTTGTCATTATTGCATAGATCCATAATCTTAGCCACTCCCATTTCAGCCCTTTTTTGATAACAAATGATTTATAGTAAAAATGATAATTTAGTAACTTTTTTCATGACAGAGAGTTGTTCAGCAGTTGAATTCTAAGTTATGGATATCAGAGTTTCCCATACACACATGATGGCGTGATCTATGCAAGTTGGCAATGTGCTTAATAACATCGAATCAGATGATGATAGACCCTGATTAACAAATGGTTGGCAGTAATGTAAAGCATATATGACTTGTGCAACACAATTGTTTCAGGGTTGGTTTAGGTTCAAGGCTGAAATGAGGATCATATTTCATTTAGGATAATGGTGGTGGTCAAGGTTAGAGGTTAGGAAATGAATATAGTCCTATACCTTTATAAGAGGAGGAATGTGTGTCTCGTTGTGATGCTGAGCGAGCCATAGAGGTAGGAGTTTCCCACTTCTGTATTAACTCTCCCATTGATCCCATTCCTCATTGCATTCAGCACGTGTAATGGTGTGACAAGGATGGAGAGACTCAGAGACAGAGAGAGAGAGAGAGAGAGAGAGAGAGAGAGAGAGAGAGAGAATGTGTGTGTGCGTTTAGGTGGAGGTCAAATAGGAATAAAAGAGAGGGTGTTATAACAGGAGAGACAGAGAGAGAGAGAGAGCGAACAAGAGTGAATTAAATATAAAAGAATCAGACAGAGAGAGGGAGTGAGAAGCTAAAGCAATTTGGAGCTGTTCAGAGAAGATGTATGACGTGAAGCTTGGAGGTAAATCAGGGTAAGAGAGCAGTGGAGAGAAGAGAGGGAAAACGAGCACAGGGAGGTCAGACAAAGAGAGGTGTAGATGATGTTAGTGTTTAATGCTGTGTAATCACTGCGGGTTTATAGTGTCTACTGTTATAGTGATGAGAAACATCCCCATTTATTCTCCAGAAGAGGCTAATTGCAAAATGGGATGTCCATCATTTTATAGAAGGGACATGTAGTGCTATAAAGTAATTAACACTTGGTGACTTCATTTATCGGTTCATTTATTCTAGCAGTGCAGCTCTAGGGATGGCAATGTCACTCGGTCCACCACTTTGGTCCAGACTGAAATATATCTGCACCTATCCGATCAATTGCCATTAAATTTTGTACAGACATTCACAGTCATGAGAGGATAAATCCTAATGGCTTTGGTGATCCCCTGACTTTTCCTGTAGCACCACCATGAGGTTCACATTTATGGTTTTGAGTGAGATGTCTCAATGACTATTGGATGGATTGCCATGATATTTGATTAGTTGATTTATCGATTAGTTAAATTATGTGTGCTTTTATAATAGATTAATTGTTTTGATTCAATTTTTAATAAAAATGTCCAAATTCTCTGCTTCCAGCTTCTCAATCATAATTATTTTCTGGTTTCTTTAGTCTTTTATAATAGTAAACTGGGTTGTGGACATTGTTATAAACAGTGATTGACATTTTTTACCATTTGCCGACATTTCATGGACCAAATAATTAATTGATTAATTGAGAAAATAATATTTGATAATGAAAATAATTCCAGATAATAATGTCCCCCTCAGGACAAATTGCAATAACTTTGTTCACTCCATGAATTTTCATCTAGCTAGAAATTGTCCAATACTTTGATTTATGACAAAATATCTGCAAAACTAATAACCTTCCCATCAGCCCCAACTCTTACTTTGTGTTTAGTAGTGCTAATTGGATCTTAGTCATATAAGTATGTAAAGTCAAATTTATTTATATAGCACTTTCCATAGACATTAATCACCAAGTGCTTTACAACGACATAATGTTGCATACAAAAAAGAAAGAACTCATGATAGATGGAGTGACTACCCAAGTCACTATATTAAAAAGTGCAAAACTAAAAAACACAATACACAATGAAAACATAAAATACTGACCTGGTGCACACAGGTTACACAAGCTAAAGAAATACCTGTCTAGACAGGTATTTCTTTAGCTATTTTGTTATCATTCCATACTTTAGGTGCTATGACCTCAAAAGCTCTCATATATGCATATTTCCAAGGATTAATATCATCAAATATCAAATATCAGTTTAATAGCGATTGTACTTGATTTTCATGATTTCATTTTTCTGTCCATGTCACATTTTTACCACCACATCACACCTTAAATTACTGGCTGAGAAAAACATATCTCAAGCTGTAGCACAGTCCATTAAAATTACAGACTTCAGTAGGTGGCATAAACATATACATTTTTAACATGAGTGGCCCAAGCATAAACCCTGATGCTGCATGGTTGTACCTGTGCTGTTTCATATTTTATATGATGTGTAGGTCTTAATTGTGATTATGTCTGCATGCTGATGCTGTTGGGGAGCATATCCTCACATAGCTGATGTTTTATACATGTCCCACAACAGCTGGCCTTCTTTATTTCCCTTCCACTGAAAACTAACTCTCCTCTCTCATTTCAGTTTAATGTTTGTTCCCATACTTTTACTACAGTGTGTTATGTGGCAGGCTAATTAACCCGGCTTAACACAGTCCCACACAATGTGCAGGTTTATACAATCACACACGCACACAAACATGCATAAAAAGTCAAGTCACTTTCAACAGGAAGTTTTATGATTTCTTTAGATGATATGAAATGCTCATACACAGCACTGTTGATTGTTACTGGAACATCGTTTTATCGTCATCTTCACATACAATCTGTTTTTGGAATCCATTTAATTGCTAGAGATTTTGTATTTTCAACTCATGCAGCTGGTTAGATTAATATGTTGTCCTGTGTTTTTCCTTCTTTCTGTCTCCCTCCAAATCCCCCCCCACCTATTGATGTCTCTCTATCCTCAGCTCCCAGGTCCATCTACAGTGTAGACAGCGGTGAGTGGTTCATCAGTGTGTTTGGATCTCTGAGGTCATCTCAAGGGGGGTAGAGACACAGCAGTCTGTCTTCCCTCTGATCCCCTTCATCTTGTCGGTTCTGCTGTGACAGCAGCACAGCTTTAAATGGGAGATTGTTATCAACTCACCCAGACACACACATGCACACACATACACTCTTTCTTTTTGGACTACAGGTGGGAAGATGAATGCAGCTGTAGTTTAGGCCCATATTTAACAGCTTTTCTTTAGCAGCAGCATTGAACTGAACTCATCAGCCATTTGTTTCACAACTTGCACTTACACACTATACTCTATGTGATTTTTGATTGTAAAGAGAGATGTATTTTTATTGATACATGTATTATCCACACTTAATCTCTTTTAGTGCTCTGGTGTGGATTTCAGCCTGATAACATAGTTGCCTCCAAACTTGTTTTGGAGCATCATAAAATTGGATTTTTGTGCATCCAGACTGTCATATAATGCCATTAAAGTAAGATTACTGATGAATAATTTTGCAAAATGCACTAAAATGAAAACTATGAGGAATTGAAATGGCAGCAGTGATTATAGGCTGGCACTTGCACTATGAAGACACTGATGAATGAGATGCTTAGGCTACAACGTTTTCACACTATTTGGCACACAAAAAAGTATATTTCTGGGACACACGCAATGACTAATCTATGAAACTGTGTCTCATTTCATGTTGAGATGGGAATTGTGAATGACAAACCCATTATAGTTCAGCGGCTGTACAGTATCTCTACACCGGCTGGTATTTTGCTGCATCATGGTGTTTCATCCCAGCTCTTTGACATCTCTCAGTAATTTAATTCATTTCAACACCTGAGTGAACAAGGGAGTCTGAAGGAGAAATGGACTGAGGGGAGGGTGGGAAGCAGAGGGAAAAGAGGGAACAAGGAAGAGGAAGAATGAGTGACGAAGCCAAGAAATGAAGACAGTGAAGAGGAGGAAAGTGTGAAGTGAAAAAAAAGAAGTGAAAAAGACAGGAGAGACAGCAGAATGACTTGAGAGGATCAGTGAGACTCTACTGCCCTCTGCTGCTTCAGCTGCAGCAGTGCACACCACAAACAAAGGATGCATGGATGCTGGTGGTTACCAATGGTAACAAGTGAGATGGCACTATGCTGGGGGAGTGATAAAATAAGGAAAGACAGATTTTAAACATGTATATGATAATCGTGACAGTCGGGCGTTCACATTTAAATATAAAATTCTTCCTCATTTTCCTCCAACATGTTGGCTGGTAGATGTACTGTAGTTTGTTTGTATTTGATAAAGGTATACATTTAATTTCCAGAGGTTGAAACAGTGCATCAAAATGATTCTGAAGTTTCCGATATCACAGTGTGATCTGAGCCACATTTGTGTTAAAATCGTGCTTGAGAGGCATCTTTGACATTTAAGCCACATTAAACATTTGTCCTATCCAGGTGCAAAAAAACAAGAATAGTTCATTTCTGCTTCCCAAGGATTCATGACACTGTTCCCCTTTTTCTTTATTACATTTTGAAAAAACATTTTCAAGCCCAAACTGGCTTTTCATCAGGCACAGAGGTATCAAACTAACTCAACATCAGCATACATCAATAATGACAGTAAACATTTTTAAGGGAGCATTTTGCAGTACTGCGAGCTCATGGGAAGCAGAAAACAGCCTTGAGATTTAAAACGCAGTTACAGTATGTGACTCAAGTGCTGCTGCTTTGAATCCTTGTACCAGAAGGGAGAAACAGCTTCACAAATGCTCTTTCCCTTTTCAAATCCTTAAGCAGCTGTCAGTAAGATGCTGTTGAACAAGACACTTTACATACAGTAGTCGCTCCTGCCCAGATGTTTCTAGGTGTTTATTACTGTAGTCATTTGAGGCAGAGCTTGGTTGAAAAAAAGTGTGGAAATCAACAGAGTAACCTCAGCCAACTTTCCCTGAAATAATAAAGATTAAATAAAATTTTAATTTATGTGGAAATTCGTGTTGAGATTCTGCTATTTAATATGTAATGATATGTAATAATATTAAAAACTTTTGCTTAAGGCACCGTAAACAACTACAGGGCTACTGCTTGTGCTCCTGTTCACAGATGATACATTTGTTTATGGTTATGTGTTTATGTTTGTTCTTCCAGATTCATATATTGCTAAATCAGCCTCGTTGCCAGGCTACGGCAAAAATGGACTAAACAGGGTAAGCATCTGGTGAGAAAGAGATGAGAAAAAGAAAAGGAGAGAGAACAAAACAGGACTTGTCATTCAATAAACCATAAAATGTGGCAAAGTCCTTCATTTTCTACTGAACCTTTGAAAGTCATTTGTATCAGTTTATATCCTGAGGCCAACTGAGACAGAAACTAACAACTGTCAAGATACTGTTATCAGCTAATGTGTTCTTCTTATTTTTTATCAGGTTTTTTCTGTATATATGGAAACAATAATGTACAGTGACTCCTACAGAAATAGTAGTAATGTATTAGACTAGAATAGTGTAATATTTTAGCAATTCCACTTTGCTTGATATTTTCCCTCCATTATAATGATGAAATACATCCCTTTGCTCCATGTTTGCTAAACTGCTCTTGTTGTTTTCTAGCAGCCTGGGAATGGTGGTGCAGATTATTACCAGTATGACAGCAATAATGCAGTTAATTGGCAGATCAGAGGTAAGCCTATTGTGCAGCGTAAATCTTCTTTACCTCACCTCCTGATGCATGTTATTCACTGTTATTCAGAGTGTATTTAATAATGGAAAACAGGTGACAATGAATGCAATAGTTAACATAATTTATCACTTTCTTTTTTTTTCTTTCAGAATACAAGGTAAGATGCTGTGCCACCACTGGCGAACTGAGCCAAAAGTGAAGTGTCTGGATCAGTAGATAATATATAAGGATGATAAGATGCTTGTTTAAAGAAGTCCCAACTCATACTGAATGGTGAATCCATCTCACTCAGTAACATAAATGACTAATGAAATTTTGTGAAGCTGATTTATTTTATCAACACAGAAGTAAAAGAGAACATAAAGATAAAGGGTAATGTCACAGATGTGATTGGTGAACGCTCTACAGTCTCTGCAACTGTCAGCTATTGTCTCTTTATGACAAGAAAAGCTGTACCTAAAAGCTTGTACAAAAATGTTGATATACGGAAAAAATGGAAATCTTAGCTGTTTTATTTGAGACTTGGGAAAGTATCTCTCTGAAATGTGTCATAATTCTTCATTCTCCTTGATTTTTCATGAAATGTGCCCCATTGTGTTGGTGGTACACTGTAAATGTAGCCTATAAGACACCAGAGAGTGGCAATCATAAAGAAATGTACTCTTTGTAGCACTCCAAAACATTTGTGTGCAATTCATGAAAATGAGTATTAAAATACTCTAGACAGGGACATGATGACAGTTTAATTCCTTGTGATCTGGAAGCTAAATGCAATCATGTGTCAGTACTGTGTAATACTGGAGCAAAGCTGTATTAAATGACCATACCAGTAGTTTCACATGTCATGCTTTAGCCTATTATAACTACAACTACCAACCACTTCATAAAGCATGGAATAGTATTTAAGTTGATTTCCTGCATTCCAGGCACCCATTGGCTGCCATTTAATTCCAATCATTTCAGTATGAAAATAGGTTTTCAATAAGCATGTACAGTATATGCCAACTGGCATATTTTTATATTTTTACAAGGGATAAAAATGTGTTATTTTCTCCATGATTTTCCAAGTTCTCTCTTAAAACGTTACGTTGACTGGGGTACCCACAGACCCCAGAGGTCTCCTTTTTGTCATATCTCACAGGTGTGTTATTCTCTCATTCCATTTTTTCATGACTTTGTTGTTCAGTTTGTTCCTAATGACTTCATATCATTGCTTTCTGTTTCTGTTTTAATTAGTACATTTATAAAATACTAATGAATTGGAGTCCTTGGGGGGCTCCAGTCAAAAGCAGTCGAGATAGCAGATACAGATTACCTCATGTGCTCTGTCGACGACCCTAAATTTCTATTTAACTCCAGCCAATAGTCCTTGTGTTAAATATGTTGGTAGGATGAGGTTTAAGAAGAAAGGGAAAAACAAGAAGAACCATGTCAATATACAGGTCAGATTTTTTTCTAAAGCTCTTATTTAATCTCTTCCTCTATATTTGCAAGAAAAATGACTTAAATCTATTTTTCTAATTTGGCCACTAGAGGGCATTAAAGGCAACAATTCAGTCCATCTGAAAAATTCAAGTCCAGGCTGATTTTCTGTGATGGTTTTAGTGTTGTCATTTGAATCATCTCATAAACATTACCCAAACAATCATCTTCACTAAACAACGTAGAATGACATAATTTATAAAAGTCCTTTGAAGGAGCATCTGAACACAGTTCGATGCACAGTTGTGTAATTTATTTCACAAATGGCAGATGAAGCCTCCATGGTGAATTGCAAACATGCAGACATGTATTAGTAATACTTTCTCTCCCTCTGTTAGATCTACCCATATGAAGCTCTAATAGTGTCAGTCAGAGGACAACAGCGTCTTCCCAGCGATGTGGACCGAGCCAGACTAGAGGTAAACTGCTACAGGAAGTAACTCTCAAAATGTTCTTGAATTGCTGCTCTCAGTAAACACAACAACACACTGGAGTATAATGAAAACTCTGATAAAAAAAAGTCTCTTCTCTCTTCATAGCGTCACCTCTCACCAGAGGAGTTCCACAGAGTCTTTGGCATGTCCATGAGTGCCTTTGATCATCTTGCTCAGTGGAAGAAGAATGAACTTAAGAAACAGGTCCGACTCTTTTGAGAATATGAAGTGTAACCCACAGCCCACAGGATGAATACAAAGACAAAAGTCTTCCTTCAAAGTGACAAGAAGACAACAACTGGTGGCCTCCTGTTCTCTATGCTGTAACTGGTGTGCTTGAACTTCTTAAGAAGTCAGCCTTCTGGTGATGAATTGCTATTAAAGGAAGGAAAACTGGACTGGATAGCATGAAGACAACAATAGACAGCAGATGAGCAACACTGTGGCAACAACACATACACAAGTTGACTAGCAGAGGGAGAAGTCCGCTGCTTCTCTCTCTCATACCAGCAGATGGCAATGTGTTAACATGAGATCAGGATGGTAGTCTGATATATCAGGATGGACTGTATGCTGACATGCTTCATACCATACTGAGGGTCTGCACTCTCAGGCACTCTCTGCCCAAACTTGCCTACATGCTGAAAGCGATTCAGACAGACTGGCTTGTTGTTGATGGCAAAGAAGATCCCGTTTAAGTCACAAACACGGATGTTATCCTCAGTGGCTCATAAGCTGACAAGCCAGGCTGATAGGAATGCTGTGATTCTCAACATTAGGGTTACTGTGCAAAATATACACATGATGTTTTTATAAAGAGCTAATACTGAAAACCAAAGGTTTTCTTCTCCTTTTTAAAAAATGCTGGCATGTGTTTGAGTTTCCTGTCTGTTTTTCTGAAGCCATATAAGTGTTTGGAGTTCTTTTCTATGACATGAGCAGACAAGTGTTTGGTTTCTTTATATGTGATTGGAAGGATAAATGTGAATGAAATGTGTCACAGCTCAGAGATGTTAGTTAAGTTAAAATGAGGCTTCAATACTACACACACTCCAAAATAAGATGTTTACTTATTTTAAGAAAACATTTTTTTATTTATTACATTTTAATTGCAGTTGCACATATGGCACAACTCAGCTCAAACCAGATGGATTTGTTTGTGTGTGTCTGTGTAATTAAATGACTGCTGGATGCATTTACTGGATAACGTAAAACCCCTTGAATAATGAGATTTTTTTTTATTTCTGATGTGAAGGAAGTAAACAGGAAGAGATGAAGGAAGAAAGGAAGGATGGGGAGAAGGAGGAAGAAACAAAGGGAGAAAACAAAGATCCAAAAGGAAAGGAAACTCTCACAAAGTTTAATATAAAGCTGCCATGTCACAAAAGTAAAGTGAATAGATTTAATAGTTTCTTGCAAAGAGTTTGTTTGTTGCAAAGATTAGTGTGTTGGTGTGCAGGAGTGTGTTGTAACTGAATGTAAGAGATGGGATCATTTTGCTGTCTACTGTCTGGACTGGAACCATTAGGTGTGTATGTGTGGGTGTCGGTGTGTGTTTACAGTTCTATTACAATCATTTATCACATTTACCACATTAAATGTGTGCAAGACTAAAGTCTATAATCTAACTTATTTTTTATTTATTGGAACAACATTTACAACTTGCAACCCGTGTCTGTCACTACAACTGCTAAATAAATGATTCAAACACTAATCTTTTATTATTGTTGCCACTGTTGCTGTTATTTGACATGATCCTCAGGTGGGTGATGACTGGAGATGGTGAACAGGCTTGTTTGTTTCAGGTTTGTATGTTTTTTGGTTGAGGGGTCATTTGGTCAGCAGGGCCTTGAAAGGATTCAAGTGATTCTTCTAGACAATCCAGAAATGTTTGACTTGATTGTAATTTAATTGTGAGCTGTACATAATTTGAATTCACTCAATGACTTCTCTCATTACAGCTTTTACCTTTAACACTCTAGCCACAGTCTGATTCACAGAGCTACATCCTAATCATGAATAGTCAAGCAATCAGAGAAGTTGTTCATTCGGCAGCAGTACAGACAAAAGAGGGGCGAACATTGCTGTGCTCAAAAATAATTTAAATATATACCCCATAGACGAGTGCTTCACAACTTTATTGGCTCACCCCTCATCACAGATTGCTACCAGCTAAACCAAAAAGTGATTTTTTTTCTTTATTTTACTTTTAATTAAAGGCCTGAGGAGATAAACATTAAGATTTTAGATTAAGATTAGAGGAGAGTCAAACAACATCATTTTGTGAGGTAAAAATGTGTTTTTTTTTCTGGTTCCTCTCTTGTTAATCATAACGCACCCCATTAGGGAACCACTTCCATAGACTGTATACAGTTTGTAATTAATCATAATAGATCAAAACTAAGAAAAGAAGTAATACCACATTGTGAAATCATTATAATATAAAGTCATACATTCAAAAGGTTACTTAAAGTACTTTAAAATAAGCAACTTTAGCAAAAAATGTCCTTTCAGGGTATAACCCATAATAGATTTGGAAAAGTTACAATACCACACTGTAAAAATACTTCAATACAAGTATTCCTAAATTTGAAATGTTACTTAAAGCAGTAGTTCTCAAAGTGGGGTCTAAAAGCATCCGATCAGATGGGAGTCCATGATATGAAAAACTTTTTCCTATGTAAGGATATAGTGGAATTATGGCAACCTGAGCAGTGAATGAAGTCACATTTCCTCTGTGTGTGTTATCTGACCTTCTCTGTTCTTTGTTTTGGTAGTCTCACCAGCTACATCTCCATATGAGTGTGCATGTTAGTGCACGTCCGTTTCCAAGATGGCAGCCAGGTCACAAACTTTCTTAAATTACAGCTAAACAGTACACTAAAATATGGTACTGAAAGCATTTGAGGTGAGAAATAGGCAATGCAGAATCTTGATCCATATTTGATCAGCACTGCTTAGTTTGACCGTTTGATCTGAGTTTTGTGAGCTGTGGATATCTTTTTTTTGTTCTGACCTTATTGAATGAACATACACATCTTTGTTTTGGTCTGAGATATTGGCACTATAGTTCAAAATCTAATGACTGAATTACATGTATTGCAACTTTAAATGTTTTAAAATAAGCAACATTATATAGTACATGGTATAACCACAATGGATTTGAAAAGGGTGCAATGTCACATTGTAAAAATACTTCATTATAAGTCCTGCATTCAAAATGTTACTTAAAGTACCTTAGTAACATTATCAAAAGGTACTTAATCAAATGTAAAAGAACTCAATGCAGAAAAATGGTGATGATGTCAGTTGTTTTTTTATTACTGACACATCAATGTGTAAGTTGCATATTATACTGCTTAATGTAATAATGTTTTATAAACTCATCATGTTTTGTATTTAAATTCTTAATCTGTAAAGTAACTATAGCTGTCAAATATGTAGCCTATGAAGTAGCGTGGAATTTAAATACTCCAGTAAAGTCCCTCAAATCTAAGTACTTGAATAAATATACTTATCAGCCACTGGCAATTTTACATTCACAACACTAAGAGGTTTTCAGGGATTGTAACTCCTCTAATGGAAGTAGTATGTGACTTTTCTAGAGTCATAGCATAAATATGCATCAAAACCACAGACTGTATATATAAAGAGGACAAACCAAACAAATATTTAGCAACCTTGCTCAGACTAGCACTAGGACCCAGGGCGACCTGGATGAGGCACCAACAGCTGCCGAGTCAAACTATAAACCGTAGCGGCCACTCTGACTCACTCCGCCGCACGGAGGCTGACGGAGCTCCGCCGTGTCCGTGGCGAACAAGCCGCCCTCACATGTTAACAACCGTAACTTTTTTTAAATGAAACAACCAAGGAATTATTACTGGAAAGAAGCAGAGTAATTCGGACTTTAGGATATCAAACGACATGGACTCCAAACGCCAGAGTGGTGAGTAACAGTCTCTCTTTATCACATTCACATTTATGCGCGACAAAGGGCTAACTGTTAAAACTTTAAAAGCAGACATTGATTGAAGGTATAAATCAATCAATTTAAGCTCGTCTAAAGAGATACATATGGTCACAAACGCTCTACTTAGAGGGATATTCAAAAAGGACGACTACACTAAAGTTTAACTTAAAACTCACCGCAACAAATTGAGATTTAATGACGTTTATAAATAGCACTGTCGAAGACTTATATTTGCACGAGGACTCGTAAAACAGATGTGAACCTAAACTTGGACGATCGAGTCCAACTCGCGCTGCTCCCAGTCCACCGCTGGAGTAACGGGAGAGTGACGTCACGCACCTACACGCCGGTTGGTGCTCTGTGTGTGAGGATGGAGGAGGTATCCTCCTCAGGTAGTTAAGAGTGATGCAATCTGATACCAACAGAGAAGTGCCCCGTTGGAAGCAGCGCTGCTGGAAGGCAAACAGCAGCAGCAGCAGCGGCGGCGGCGGCTGAATAGACGCTCTGTTTCTGCGCCTTCAGGCTGTACTGCGCTGGAAACAGGAAGATGCATTATGTTTGACCAGGCAGGTGATAAAGCATTGGCCTAAATTGAAAATCTGGCAAACGAAGATGTGATTATCATAAGGGAAACAATGACCATTTTTGGGGGGGTGGATCCACATTCATTCATGCTTCATTAAAGCATGATGTTGCCTACGGGTAATTGGTCTTGTAGGCACATGACTATAGAATCTGCATAGTATCATTTACACCAAAAAAATGATGTCAGTTCCCTTAAATAGAGCGATAACATAAGGTGAAAGAAATATTTCATCCTTATTTTAGTGATAGTGAATGTACAAAAGCCTGAATAGTCTCACTAAAACAACTCTTTTAATTAACAGCTATCAGCAATGGTGGAGTTTTATACAACTATATAAAATTGTTATTATTGTTCACATAAAATGATGATGAAGATAAAAAATATTCACAATAAGTAATTGTCATTTTTAAGTGTTTTGTACTGAATGACTGCACTGTAGGTGCTCTGTTACAACATCAATTCACCAACAATGTAACATTAGTCACATCAGAGCAAACAGTGTGTGTGTATGAAGGCTTTTTAACAGCAGACATTGTGACTAATAACAATAGGCAAAGCTCAGGTGTTACTAATAACATTAACGATGGTTGTCGGTTCTATTCAAACGTCCCAGTAAACTGAGAGTGTGACAGTGAGCCAACATTGCACAAGGACCCTAAAACTAAAACAGATGAATGGAATTCAGCTATTGTTAATTGTATTATTCACACCTGTGATTTTATACTATAGTGTGTCAACACGCCTTAAATGAAAAGAGCCTATGAAATGAACAAGCAGCTTAGAGAGGAAAAAAGCAGAAAAAACAAGTAATTTCCGGTGGTATGTTCTGGAAAATTGCTGTGACTACAATAGAGCTGCAACTAACGATTATTTTTATTATTGTTTAATCTGTCAGTTGTTTTCTTGATTAATCAGTTAGTTGTTTGGTCCATAAAATATTGGAAAATGGTTTTTAAAAAAAGCCGACCTCCTGAAATGTCTTATTTTGTCCAAAACTCAAAGATATTCAGTTTACTGTCATAGAACACTAAAGAAACCAGAAAATACTCCCATTTAAGAAGCTGGTTTTAGGGAATTTGGATATATTCCTCTTTAAAATGATTAATTGATTATCAAAATAGTTGGCGATTGATCAAATAATCAACTAATTGTTGCAGCGCTAGACTACTGCCACAAGTGGGAGAAATTTGGAGAAATTGGGGTTTTGAGTTGGCTTTAAATGAGTCAGAGAAGAGCAAAGTTTTCATACAAGAAAAAAGACTTCTTCTCTCAGCGCTTTTGAACTACAGCTGAATGTAGGAGAATATGTAGTGGTATACATGTTTTTAAAACAAGTTTTATAATATGAAAGGCTTTTAGAGATTGCATTTATACAACCACACTGATACACAGACATACCAGTAAGCCTTGACCTCAACCATAGTTCCCTTACATTTCCTTTTCCCTTTTCCTCCTCATCTCTCAGTGACCCCCAAACCACACCTTCTCTTTCCATTCTCTCTCAGAGTTAGAAAGTTCAAAATCTTCAGTTCAGAACAAAGTGAAATAACTTTTCCACCATAAACTCAGATATTTTTACTGTTTTGGTTTCTCTTATAGTTTTAAGAGAGTATACACTGTGCTGCAAATCAACTGTTGTTAAACTTCCCGTGACAGAGATATCTGCAGTGGCAGGTCTGTATGTGTCATCCATCTTGGTCTACTGTGAGTAGGAAGCTAAGCTGTTGTGTTGATAATACTCTTCAACCAAACAGGAAAAACACTAGATTGTGTTTGAGTGCTTCTGTAGTAATTATATGTCTGGTTTATTATATGGTTAGTCAATCAAAAGAGAACTGAGCAATTCCAATTGGACAAGAAATGATTAACATCACTTACCAATTAACACTTAATAAGCCACTGCACCCAGATAAAAATAGTCTGGCACATTTTTAGTTTTTTTATGGATCAAACAACAAGATGTTATCTTATTTAGTGATCTTAAGAGGTGAGAGTGATCTTTGCAGTGCTGGGCAGAGCCATGCTAGCTGTTTCCCTCTGTTTTCAGTCATTATGCTAAGCTAAGCTAACTTTTTTCCTGGCATGACCTTCATATTGTACAATACAGACATGTGAGTAGTATCAATCTTCTCATCAAACTTTTTGCAAGAAAGCGCATAAGTGTATCTCCCACAATGTTCAACTAAGCCTTTTAACTGCCTAAAAACTGCATAAAGCTGCAGAGTTGAGTGTTTTTTTGTTTGTTTGGAGGTTTTTGTCACTTCAGGCAATATTTTCACATAACAGTGAGCCATTTAAAAAATGTGTGTCTGAAGAGTTTTTCCACAAAAAAAGTATAATTATCACTATCAAATCCTCATTCTGCCTCATTGGAAAATTCCCAAATCTATGAATATGCAAATATTTTTCATTTCAGAAGTAGGACACAAGATGTCTCCTACTTTACTGTAAAGTCGCTTCTCTGTGTTTGTGCACTAGAAGCTTCAAGTTTCCACATCACACTTGTGTAAGTTGAATATTGAACCAGGATTGGCCTCCAGCTAGTTGTGATGTCACAAATAATGCTCATAAATTCACATTTTCAATTGGCACTGAAAAAAAATCACTTTCAGCAGATATGTGAAAATAGCCTTCTAGTGTCAAACTCTGCACATACATCATTCTGCACAGAGAAGCTCAAAAAGCACTTTTGAGTGAAGTGGGACTTTAAAGTTTTCTTTGTTGAGTTAAATAACCATGGTATGTAGCGTCCCACAGTGGCTGGGTGTCTCCTTACCTGTGGCTGCTTACATGTTGAAACCACAGCACCGCAACAGTCTGAAATGAAGTGCATGCAGTGCCACAGTGGCAGAGCCAATGTCAAGCTAGGCTTGCTGTCTCCTCACCATTTACTATCTGGGGAAAGTGATAAGATACTGAAAGAATGTGAGAAAGAGACAATTCTACGACTTATTCTATCCCAGCTGTTTCTTTTTAAAGATCTTGCCCGCTTGGTCCGGAGGGGACTTTTTTGAGACGTCTGACTGAATGCTAACCCCGGGGTGAGCGCTGACACCATCTACTGTTGTCACGAAAATATTAATTACAGGATGCAGAATTTCTGAAGTAGACTTTTGTCTCAGAGGGAGCTGTTGGGGCCGCCAAGACTTGAACTCTGACCTCTGTCTGGAGAGGATGGGTGCCTGGAGAGGGACGGAGGGAGGCCTACGAGGGAGAGGAGTTAAAAGGAAAGGATCAGAGAGGGAGGGAAAGAAAGGAGTGGAAAGGAGAATGTGGGATCTGGAGGGACTTCAGCCTCTGGGAGTGTGGGGGAGGCAGAATGAGGACGCCTGCTGTAGAGCAAACCAGCAGCTTCATACACTTTGGAGACTTGAAATTCTCTTTAGAGGCGTGAAAAACTTGTGCTTATGTCACATAAGAGTATCGTGTTTCAAGTAACTTCAAGGCAATCATATATTTCTTCCTAGTCCTGAAGTGTTGGGAAACACTTAAAAAGAAGGATAGTTTGGATGGGAGAGGTGAGTCAGGGAGGAGGTTAGGCTTGGATTGTTGTGATTGATGGGTTAGACATGTAATGGATGGGAGTGAAAGCCTCAGGTCAGGAGGAGAAAAAATCTTTTAGCATTATGCGGTGAGATAAACAGCAGCAGTAGCAGCGAGTAGTAGTTGTTTTGTTGTGAGTTGCAAGCAAACACACTAAATCAGTTCAAATGAGAGTCGCATGGCCCCGGTCTCATGACTGGCCTTCTCCAGGCAGCCCATGGAAACACACAAAAATGTATGTAAAAGCACACTAACAAACACATTTTCCTCTTGTGACGGCATGTTTGCTCTGTATAGGATACTATCTCTGCAAGACAAATTAATAGTGTCCTCGCTCTGAGTTCAGTGAAAGTCTGTGTCCATCAGTGGGGGGAAAAACAAGGATTTGAAGAGGAAATCTGCGCCATGTGTGTGAGTGTGTGAGCATGCGTATGTGTGGAATGGGGGGTTACAAAGATCCCTCTGTGGGTGAGACCGACCACAAGCATCCAGAACAGCTGATTCTCAGCCTCTGAACCCTCCAGTCCCCTTAGTAAAAAGAGAGAGAGAAAGAAACAGAGAAAGATGTACACAGAGGAGAGAGAGAGAGACAGTGAATGCATGGATGGCCTTGAGTGTGTAAAGTTAGAATTGAATAAGCAGAAAATAGACCAAAGGCCCCAGTTGGAAACTCTATCAGCCCACAACTGGCTTTGTTAACATGGTGATTGATTACACTGAAACCTTTTTGTTGAGTGAGTTGAGATGGTCCCAGAGAAGTACAAGTGATCTGTAATTTGAGTAACGATCAGCTGAAAAACTTCTAAACTTTTCTTTCAGTAGTATGGTCGAAAATGGGGACAAAGTGTGAACATAGATGGAACAATAGTGTGGGATGACAGAGGATGAGGAGCAGCAGGATGGAGAGAATTGGAGAAAAGGGGAAAGTGGGAGGAAGAGCAAGAGGAGGTGAGACTCGCAGTAGGATGGAGTCAAGATCAGGAAGGAGTGGAGTGAAGCTTCTGTCGACAACTAAGACAGGAAACCACAGCTGCTGGCTGAGAAATGATGCACACACACACACACAAGCAAGCGCATACACACACACACACACAGCTGCTGGATATATATCCTTTAACCCTGAATGCCCATGGATCGAGACGATGCAGCTGTGTTGCACCACGCCCCTCTTGGACTGAGCGTGTGTGTTAGTTCCTGTTTTGTTTTTTCTTTGAGTTTCTGACATTGTATTGTTCGCTCTGGTCTTGCGGACCATTGTGGTCGTCGTCTAATTTTGGCCCTCGTGGAGACAATAGAGTATTGTCAGGCTGGGGGGGCGGAAGAGGCGATGGGAGAGTGAGGGCTTTTCTGTCATACTCTCACTCTGTGTGTGTGGGAGAGAGTTTTAATCTTATTTATCTTAACCCTTGAGGCAGTACTTTCCTAGGAATTGTACATTTTCTGAATGTACTGTATTTCATATATCAGCAACTTTTTTCAAACCGTATAAATCAGATTTCAAGGTGCTGTCTGACCACTCACCACAGAGGAATGGCCTTGTTTGCAGATCTGTGGCAGATTAAAATAATACTTCTTTGTGAAAATGCAATGCTTTGGGTTAAGTTTCTGTGTATGTATCCTCCAGTTAATATTTCAAATGATTCCCACAGAACGTTAAATAAGGAGCTAGTAAACTAATACACTTATTGTCATCTCAGTACTTTGTGTACAGCACAGCAGCTTCAAGAAACCATCTTCAACTTTATGACCCTTGTTGAGGCTCCAACATCTCTGCTGAAGTGTCCTTGAACTTCCTTTTTAAAAAAATATATTTTTTGGGTGAAATGACATTGTAAATTTGACAATTCTAATGCCAAAAATAACGAAATGACTAAATGGTTCCCCAAAATATTTTTCTTGGCTGGATGGGAAAAGCCACTTAAAGAGCAAGTGGGACATCAAGAGTTTCCACTGAAACCCAAATGAAAATTAAATGAAATTATTTAAAGGACTAGTGTTTAGGACTTAGTGGCATCTAGCAGTGAGGTTGCAGATTGCAACCACCTGATTACACCTTCCCCTCTCTGACCCCCCGCCTTCTCCTGCCAAGTGTGTAGGAGAACCTTACGGTGGCTGTGAAACTCACAAAAAGCACAAAAGGCCCTCTAGAGAGCCAATGTTTGGTTTGTCCATTCTGGGCTACTGTAGAAACACGGCGGGTCTATGGTAATGAAAAAACAACGTTTCTTATTTTCATGGGATTATACACTAATTAAAACATACTTGTATGAATTTTATATTCCATTTCTGCAAAGTCCTTTCCACCAGATGCTGCTAAATTCTACGCACCACACTTTTATGGTTTGCAGTTCTTAAACTGTTGACGTTTACAGTAAAAGTTTCTAACCAGAAAAGTATGGATTGCCCCATTTTTTTCAATGGCAGCTCTTGGTTACATTAGCCCAGTTAACAATTAAACAAAAAAAAAAACACAAAAAAAGTTCATCATCTACCTCAGTTCATATCCTTCATGTCAACCGTCAGCCTCTCAAACTTCTCTTATGAATGAGTGATCAGCTGAATGAAGTGAGTTTCCAGTTTGGTAACCATATCCTTTCCTATCTCTAATGGAACTAAAGATTTTCTTCATTGCTTTGGCTCCATTTCCTTGAGGGAAGGAAGCGTCATGCTCCCTCCTCCTCAACTCCTTTTCTCTCTGACTTTCTACCTCCCCTCCACCCCACCTCTCTCTCTTTGTCAGCTCTGAGCAAGCAGGATGTGTGAGAGTGTGTCAGAGTATTTGGAACAGTGTCAAGGTCAAAAAACACACACAGAGACACATAGACACACACAGATACACAGGATGTCAGTGTTTAACATGAAAACAATTATTTTTCAAAGAAAGTTAGAAATGTCCGAACTGAAAGAAGAATTTGATCTACAGTGGTGCAGGAACAAAGGACCAGACAGAAAACTCATAGAAAGAAACACAAACACAGTCTGAGGACGACAAAGTAAATCGGGAGATATGTCGAGACCGTAAACATCTCTTCCTTTTCAGCTGTTGCAACAGGCGGTGCGCGGAGCTCCAAATTGACTTCATGCCCATCATGAACTGCCAGTTTTGGCACTTGCCTGTATGTACTTGCATGTGTGTGTTAAATGGATATTTGATGCACTTTGAATAACAACACAGGCATTTTAGCAATGTACTTAAAATGCAGGCTTTGGATGCTGCTCAACACCACAAGTATTTTATAGTCGTTCTGCAAATCCAAATAATGTGTTATTTTGTATTTTTTGTGGTCGTCAGTGGTGATGGAGCGACTTGTGAGCGAGCTGGGCTCTCTGCTGAAGATGCTGGATCATGAGACAGTCAGTCCTGCCACTGCTGACAAGATGGCCTCCATACGCAACATCCTGGACACAGTGCAGCTGTCAGGTAAAAAATACCTCTGTGTTGATTAATTAAGTCTCACTTGGGCAGGCAATGTGCATAACCTGTATAGCCTATATTTTTTAGTTAATATTTTAATAGTCTCATAAATTGCAGTGATGTGCCAAACTCCTCTATATTGATTGGCTGTTGATTGGCTATTGATGCATAATACCAATATTTACTTTCATTTCATTTACACTCCTACTCATGTTATTTTACAGATGGCATAGCATATGTTCTGTTAATTCTAGTAAAGCACAAAAACAACATTCACATATTTGTTTATAGAGTCAGTTGCATCAGACATGAAGAATGAAGTTATTGTTATTGCTCTGAGCCTGAAACAGCGTCTTCTGACATCCATAAGTTACAAGCAGAACTTATTTTCAAGCTGCAACACAGCAAAGGTACAATATGTCTTTTAAGATGAACAAAACAAATGCTAAAAATCAATTTACAAACAGGGAAATGAAAATTAGAGCATTAAATTAGAGAGAACTATAAATAAGATTGGTGTAACCCTTTAACTTTTATTTATCCATTTGGATTTGACTGAGCATGTTTGTGGTTTTTCTGCCACATCCTGCCTCACATTAATTCAGTTTGACATTTGCAGCAGTTCAGCTGAAGCATCTCAGAGTTGAGCAATTTGCTCAAGGTCACAGTCTTCATTTACACAGAGACAGAGCCTTTCTTTCTTACTTGACCCAGGTGTTTTTGCAACCTTGCTGTCATGAGCCAACCAGACTGCAACTGCACAACACTGTATGAGATACGCTACAGAAAGTGTAGTTAATGCAACAAAATGCAGAAGCTCTGTAACATGAAGTCTTACTGAGGTCTTTGCAGTAGATCTTTGTTTATCTGGGTAAACACAGGATGTCAGAGGGCATAAAAGAGTTGATGTAAGAGGATAACGAAATGTTAAGTTTAGAGAGGATAATGAGATGAGGTCAAACTGAGGAGAATAGAAAAACATCCTTGGGGGGTTAGCACATCCTCACAACAAGTTTGTGTTTGAGTGGGCCCAGACTCACTCCTCAGATTTTAACACAACAGATCAGAGTAATCCACATAAATTCAGGGTTTTTTTGTTTTTTATTTAAAACTTGTTTCTAATTTGGAAACAGCCCAAATCTTCAGAGATTGATTTATCACAGTCTAATGAATGTTGATTGAAAAATATTTCCAGAGAATCTGGAAGGTTTGGCATCCATTCACACTCATTAGGGTTATTGGAGTTATCTTCAATCTTCTGGTGCAAAGATTTGCAAACTCCAAGCGGCACATTTTTGTTGTCTGATAGAGATCTCCATACAGTTTATTTGCCTAAAATGCAGACAATAATAGAGATAATCCTAATTATCCCGATCTTACCATAAACCACAACTCTAACCCTTAGTCTGATCCTATTTCTAATCCCTAATTTATCTTTTCCACAGTCAATGGATCAGACGTCTACATGAACAGCTGTCTTTATAGCAACGGCACAAGCTTTGTAGAGTCTCTCTTTGAGGATTTTGGTGAGTACATCCTCAGAGCTCCTTCAAACCAGTTCAGTGTCATGATCTCATATGTAGAAATGATTATTATTGTATATTTCCAAATATCATGCCACAACATATATAAAATTAGATCATCAAAATATATTACAAGGTATATTGAGCTGAAATTCAATTTGTAAAAAGCAATAAAATACACCCTTAAGCAGCCCAGTTTAGGTCCACGACTCTTTCCTCAAAAACCCAAGATCTGCTCAGCTTCCTAGTTTCTTCCAGATAATTTGGAGCACAGCTTATTAAAATATGGAATTCACCACAATTTATCTGTCATAAGTTTACTTCTGAAAAATGTATACTCTAATAAAATAAACAAGATGTTATGTGTGCTTCCTTCTGATGAAATTGAGTAATGAGTCTGGTGATCTGAGTTGAGCTGCTCTCCCAGGATGAGCTATAATGGTGGAATGAAATGCTTTCATGAGTCGGGTTTGAATATAAAATGAACATTTTGAACAAGCATATCAAAAACATTTTGAGCACATTTACACTACTGATAACATCAACCCTCTGTTGTTTCACCAGACTGTGATTTACACATGCTCAGTGCATCACCAGTTGAGCAGAAAGAGCACAAAGAGGAGGAGGAGAAGACTCATCCTAATAAATCTGTAAGTTTCCTACATTGTCTATCTGTCAGTCCACCTGACTTTCTTGTCCTTGTGCTTCAGATTTTGGTTTAACCTTCACTTTGTCTCCTCAGACACCGACCGACACGCCCCCTCCCCTGCCAACCACCCCGCTTCCTGATGACTACTATGAAGAGGCTGTTCCTCTAGATCCTGGATCCACCCCTCAGTACTTTACCACCAATATGAACGGTCAGTTCTGTGCATACATTCAGTAACACAGATTTCCACTCTTTTGAATAATTATAGGTTTGCATTGCTCATATACCGTTTTTTCCCTCTCCTGTAGCCTCCAGGAACTCTGTGGAGGATGCCTACTATGAAGATGCCGACAACAACTACCCCATCACTAGGATTAACGGACCTCCCAAAAGTTCCTGTGGGTTATGCTATCAATTCAAATTTACACGTATAAACAGAGGCATACTTTGATCATAAAGTATGTAGAACACTGAAATTGTCTGCAGCTGTTTCATAAATTAACAATCTGTGGTATTTTTGCTGCTCAGACAACGACTCGGATGCTCTGAGCAGTTCTTACGAGTCTTACGAAGAAGAGGAAGATGAGGCCAAGGGGCGGGACCAACCTCAGAGATGGACAGCTGAGGGGAGCCCAGATGGACCCGTTAGAGACTGCCGTATCTGTGCCTTCCTGCTGCGCAAGAAACGCTTCGGCCAGTGGGCCAAACAGCTGGTTGTTGTCCGAGATAATAAACTTCAGGTAAACTGAGCGAAATTTTAAAGGTTCAAAGGGTCAAATTTGAAGGCCCTGAAATTCTATTTTCTCAGTTAGCTTCTTGATATGAGCCGTGACATTACAATATAATTGCATGTTTTCTGCCAGTTATATTTCTGCCTGTGCTGTATCCTCTGTGCTCCTCTGACTGGTTTGAAGTTTGTAGGGCTCAGTTGGTTAAAGGTGATGTTGTGTACTTCCGTGAGTAGATAACAGTTGTGAGGTTGTTGGCTGATGTTGTTAATTCAATCTGATCAAACCACACCCGGACA